>WJQU01001625.1:0-25000 GCA_029228625.1 Pseudolycoriella hygida | reverse complement strand
AAATGAAGCCAAAAATCCAATTTTTCACCAATTTTTTCGACCAGGGTACCGTTTGAAAGGCATTTTGAGTGGCTTTTCGAAAAAAATATCTTATGGATATTTCGGTCAAGCGTGGGAGAATCGAAAAACATCCCATTCTGGTGATTATTTTCACACGCTTGACCGAAATATCCTTAAGATATTTTTTTCTAAAAGCCTCTTAAAATGACTTTCAAACGTTATCTTTTCTGTAAGTGCGGAGTTTCACAATTAAAAGGAAGCTTATAAGGGGAGGAAGGATTGGCAAAATTGTACGTACCTTAAAAAACCGTAAAAAACCTTAACAGTGGCTCAAGGTCGCGGCCGCCATGTCTGTTGAGTTGTACTAGCGTAGGATGAGTTGGGCTGTTGCACATAGCCCAACTCAATTCATCTTAATTCAAGAAAAAAAATTCCTAAAATGTACGAAATATTTAGTTGTGTGAATTGAGTTGGGGTGATGTTGCATTCAACACAACACAACTCAACCCAACCCAACCCAGCTCGACCCAACCCAGCCCAACCCAACCCAGCCCAACCCAACCCAGCTCAACCCAACCAAACCATACAGTTTGGCCAGGCCACACCCAATAAAATCTTGAGTTGTTCAATCGTAACACACATGGGAAAGAGAAGAGAAGGGTTCAAAAACGTCATTTTTTGATTGCGCATTATATGAATGGCCCCTAAAGCTTGCCATGTAATAATGTCATACGCTGAGTAGGACGGAGGCAATGTGAGTATGATGTGACGAATTGACACAAAACTGAGAGAAAATAGTTAATGATTTCGTTCCGGATCATTCCAGTCCATCAGCCTAGGGCCGTCCTTTATCTCTGCACGCTTTTGTGAAAGCTTGAAAACAATCATAAATTTGGGTTCTTAAGAATTTTGTTATGTGAAGAAGAGTGCGTCTTTATGAGGATTCTCTCTAAAAAATATCTTGCTAAATATTGAACAACTCACTCATTATTTGTAGAATTTTTAGAAACCTTGAAATTATCCGCAAATTTTGCAGGGACGTCTATTGAATTTAGAGATCCGTGAAATTATAAAGAATTTTCCTTTATTTGTAGTACTTTAATAGCCTTAAACATTTCCCTAAATTTTCATATATTTCTCCAAGGACTTTAACATAATTTTTTTTGAATGATTTATTTACTGCTCTGTTAAAAAGTAAAATCTGACTGCTCCACGGAGTAATCCACGAATAATCGGCTTGAATTTTCTTCAATTTGTAAATCGTTTTTCTGTTAATTGCTCATTTCCACTTATCTAAATTGGTGTATGGATCATCACTTTATTTAAATTGCTTCTACGACTAAAGAAACGTATTTGAACGCTTAAGTATTCTCCACCATTCTCCGTGATTGTTTCTTATACGTCAGACTCTAGGCTACATTCCAAACAAAGGGCACAAAATACAAAGTTGATGATTTTCAATTTCTCATCAAATCTTTTTTTTTCCCTCTTCCCGGATGCGTGGAATAAATTCCATTTTCAGTGTCTACTCAACATCAACATAAACATAAAATCTATGGTGAAGATGAATATATTTCCAATATATTTCATGTCCTGGAAAAAACTATTGTTTTCCTTTCTATATTTTGCTGTTTTGTTTCAAGTTCCGTTGATATTTATCGGTTTTCTATATTGCGTAGAATGGTACATCATAAATTCTGAAATCGAACGTTTTCGGGAAGATTTAAACTGTCTAAACAGTCTAACAATCTAACTGTTGTGTATTTTGAATTTAGAGGAATGTAATGCGGAAGCTTTATTGGCAGAATGGTAAACTTTCTATATAAATGTTGTGTTGTGAAGTTCATCCTTTTTTCGTCGTTTTTATATATTTGTAAAGATATTTTGTTGAATTCGGTTTTGTGTGCGTAATAAATATTTTCCGTTGGATTTCTATATATTGAATGGAAAAAAGGGGACTAGCAAACGAATTGGCTTAGGGTTGATTAAGTATGAATACACATAATATTAGATTCATGAAAAGGGAATAACTCACTGAATGGAAAATGAATCGACATAGGCAAGAGGCCATGTGTTATTTCGAAAAAAAAACCTAAACATATCCATTGCACAACCAACAACCGCATTGCTGGTAAAAAATTAGATTGAATTTGTTATTTGCATGAACATTTATTTTGTGTGAAATCACGTGATTGCTTTGAGTTATGTTGGATCCTAATCCTGTTCGAAATACGCTGTCGTAGTCTATCACCACACACAGTTGATTTTCATTTGGCAACACTATGGCAGAAACGTTCAAATCAATCAATGTCGTTCTTAATTCCATTACAACAATAAGTTGGTTTTAATCTGGTAACACCAAGAAAATGAGAGAATTGGAACTAATCAATCAAATTTAGAATTTTCAATCATGTTACCTCAGACAGTTGAAAACATTCAATTTACAGTGGATGAATGTGCAGTAGACTAATCGCAAACAATAATAGGCATAAGCTTTTCCTCTAGTTTTTTGTCTTGGCTTGTATACCGCTGAGTGTAGTTGCAATACTATAAACGCACCCGTATTTGAGCTGCCCCAGTACGTTCTACAGTTCAATGTGTGGATATGTTGGTGCGGTGAGAACGAGTATCATAAAATACAATATTTCAAGTGGGCACAGTCGATGTCAATCTGATTTATTTACTGTTAGATGCTTTTTGCACTACTATAGACGCACGATGATTTCAATTATTTTGCTACAGCTAATTGTCGATGAATGTAATTTCTTTTTGGTTAGTTTAACATTTTCTAATAATTCTCGCACAATGCCTTGAGGCAGCTATTTAAAAGACGTAGAAAAGGGCAAAATTTTGGCTTTTTTTGAAGAAGGAGAAAGTTTTCACGAAATAGCTCGTCGTATCAATCGATCTGACAATGTAGTCGCAATTTCTTGAAAAATCAAGAAAATTATCAAGAAATCAAGAAAACGTGAAGGAGGAAAACAAAAACTTTCTGATCGAGACAAGCGTCAAATAATAAAAAAGCCAGCAACTCAATGAACAGCATCAATCCAATATTGAAGGGTTTTCAATTAAATTTATCGAAATCGACTGTTTATTGTGTTTTGAAACATTCGCCGCACATCAAGAGACAAAAACTTGATGGACCGTATGGTTTTAATTCTCTATTGGCGTGATTTGCGAAAGGAGCCACGATATTTTTCTAAACGGAATTTTGGCGGTGGATCTTTGATGTTTTGGGGCGACTTTTGGTATGAAGTGTTAGAAACAAGTTTTTTGCCATTTAATTCGTAAGAAAGTACAGACGAAAAAAGTATACAGCAGGATAATGCCTCAATAGCCGTCAAACAAAAGAATAGCTGCAATCAAAAAAAGTTGCTGTTCATAATTGGCCGGCGTGTTCACCGGATCAAAATCCTAACGAAATTAATTGGGACATCATTGTTCGGGTCGTTTATGCTGGTAATAAACAATATGCGGATGTTAAAGAGTTGAAAGATGCTGTTATGAAGTCGTTATGAAGAAAGCATACGTAAAAATTTTATAAATAGTATGGCCAATCGAATTTTTGAGCTGATCCAGAAAAATGGCGGTGCTCATATGACATCATTTGCTTATAATTCGTTCAAAGTTTCATGTGCAGCACTCAAAAAGTGCAAAAATCATCTAACGGTAAATATATCAGATTGACATCGACTGTTCCCACTTGAAATATTGTATTTTATGATACTCGTTCTCATTGCACCAACACATCCACACATTGAACCGTACAACGTACTGGGACAGCTCAAATGCGGGTGCGTCATAGTATTGCAACTGAGTGTACATACACTTCCACTTAGATTTTACGACTTCTAACTCTTCGATGAGCTTACTACCTTATAGGACAAAATCTTGAGGTAAAAGCCAGCTTCTACAAGAAACTCGAGAGAGCATCTAATGACTTCTGTCAGCTTTTAGCCGACCTAAAACTACGGCGGCGGTTGAGGTAAAAATTATCAATCATTCGCCCTTTTTTTTTGGTGGCTCTCATGGCTATCATTTGAAGCACAGAAAAGATAAGTTAGTACACCAGCGGTCAGATAGAAAAGAACATGTGAAAGTTGTGCTGAACAACTTTGCTGAAGACAAAAAATTTCTATCTCAATTTCTTGATGAGTTATAATTTAGACCAGAAGACTGAAATTTTCAAGGAATGTATCTTCGTATCTTCCGAAATAAAATTGATAGAAAAACGTTTTTCAAGCAAAGTTGTTCCCCATTTTATGCTGAACAACTTTGCTAAAGAGTAAAAATTTCTATCTTACATTCCTGCTGCTTAATTCCAGCCACATTTTACGACAATCTATGAACAATCTTATAGAAGTTAATAAACTGACATTTGGTTTACGGCGATCTAAATTGACATTTCGTATACGATTCAAATGTCACTTTAGGTCGTCATAAACCAAATGTCAGTTTATTAGCTTTTATAAGATTTTTCGTAGAACGTCGTAAAATGTGGCTGAAATTACCGCTAATGTTACCAAAATTGACACCGTGAGGCATGATGGTTTGTGTGATAAGAAAATGTTTTTTTGACGTATAAAATTTTATTTTCTTTGATTTTTCTCACAAAAAACTAACTTAATTTACTTCGTAGATTACTTTGTTTCTAATTATTTTCTGATATATAACGAATCCCACAGTGCCATTCTATCACTTTCTGGAAAATCGACGAAAAAGTCACCTTCTTCAACTATGTTCAAACATTTATATGGTTTTGTCTGCCCATTTACTGGTTTCCATATTACCGATGAACTTTCGAGATTATTCGGATCGCCATCAGTTGCGAACTTAGTAAAACGAGAAACCTGTTAACAATCGATACAGTCATTGCATTTAATTGACAAGTACATTTTATCGTTACCAATGTTTGTATCGTTCGGAATTCCATTGAATCCCTGGGCGGAACTTTGCCACTCATGTTTTTAAATATGTACGAAACATCGTCTGCATGTGAACAACCCTTCACATTTGTACCGCAGTGGAATAATTTGTAACAATTATTTGTCGGAGAATCGACGCTTAACCGGTAGAAGTATGTCTTGCCATTTCCACATTCGTTTCTCAGTGTCAATGTCCGATATATTCGATGCAAATATAGTTTATCGGTCATAAGCTGTTTTACAGAAACATAAAACGGGTTCAACGGGTTGAGATTATGCTTTACCTTTAAGAAACCATCACATTTGTCGAGAGACACGATTTCGCTACCAATGTAATATTCGTTTAATTTCAACGCGAATTGTTTAGCCTTCGGTTCATTTTCGTCTGCAACCAAATCCGCCGGTAGCATCAGTTGAGATAAATCAGGCTTACGAAGAATTTGTGGACGCTTTTTTAAAGATTTATAAATAATTAATCCTTCATCTGAAGTACCACCAATTATCATATCCAAATCTTTGCTCCAAGCCGTTTTGCTCATAAGAATTGGGTCCGTTGGTATAATTGAATTTTCGGTTACATATGGTTCGATTACAGGTCCGAAAGGAAATAAAATCAATTGTTCACGTTCCTTAAATAGTTAAATTAGGTTTAAAATTACACTTGCACTAAAGCGTGATCCAGGGTTCAAGTGTGCTGAGTGGGAATAGTACATCTACGCTTTTAGTGCGGCGTTGGCTTATGTCAAAGTCTACAAGTTTTCATGACGACGGAAAATGACATACAAAAAGTAAAAAACCTTATGCACTTCATCATGAAATTTCGTATACTTTGACATAAGCCGACGTCGCACTAAACGTGTGGATTTGAACACTAATAGCCCTTAAGTTCGAATTCACGCTTAAAATTATCATTGAATTTCAGAAAACCTTTTCGGGAATTAATCGGTCTTGTGCCATAATCAATGCCTCAGCGGTCTGTTGTCTTAAAAAGGACAAAGCACTTTTTTCATCGGTGCTTCCTGACCAACCCAATATTTCTGCCAATCGAAGAGTGTAATTGTTTTTCGACTTAAGTCCAGATGATGTGACAGCAGTACCAGACATTAGGATACCTCTTTTGAATAAATCTAGAGGTAATGAAGATATCGAACTCTTCAATTGACCATACAAATACAGTTTATGACTGACCTTTCGCCTTGTCCGTTAACATCAAATAATGCACTGAATTAGCACCCGCACTTTGTCCAAATACTGTTATGTTGTCAGAGTCACCGCCAAAGCTTTCAATATTTTCTTTTACCCATTTGATGGCCATCAACTGATCCCTCAGGCCGGCATTTCCCGGAATACCAATAGCTGGATCGGTAAAACTTGCAAAACCTTTTTAAAACCGTTTTTTATTCTAAATTTTTCATTCGAATGAAATGATTATCATCACCCAACACTCCAACACGGTAATTAGTTACAACCAAAACAACATTGTTTTGCAGTAAATAGTCTGGGCCATAAATTTCCGGTCCACAAGATCCGAACATAAATCCACCTCCGTGAATCCAAATCTGAAACAAAATATATTCGTCGACACTTTTCAAATCATCAACTACGACATACCATCACCGGTGCCTTGCTATCAGGATTCAAGTTTTTTGTATAAATATTCAGGTAGAGACAGTCCTCATAACCAACGATACTGTTATATATCGAACTAAGTTGAATGCAGCACGGAGCGGGAATAGTTCCAATCAAAACTCCCGACCATGGTTCCACCGGTTGTGGATCGCTAAATCGTAGCTCATTGATTGGTGGCTTTGCGTAAGGTATTCGTTGAAAACTTAAATATTCATCGCCTAAGGCTGATCTTTTTTTCACTCCTTTAATTTTACCGGTAACGGTAGTCACAACAATGTCAGTCATACTTCTCAATTACTTCACTGAAGGTCGATTTTGGACTGAATTATTCATCAAAATTATGAATGTTTATCGCATTGTTAGTTACATAAAGCACTTGTTTCATGTACTGCTATCATGCGATGTTTGTGTTGCAGCTGTTTGTGTTGAAGCTATTTGTTATTGATAAGAATATCGCGGGCTCACGTCCGTCGTTGCTATATGTAGAATCTACACTGTAGATACATCCAAACAAAGCATCGAAGCGTTGATCTTCAAATAAGTATGAAGAGAGCGGCCGATAAATTTCTCAGTGGAGCTGCGGGACAGTTTTGTAAAAAAATTGATGATGTCTAAAACCTGTTCACAGAAAATTACAGGCGACTCGTTTCGGTTGGAGGTAACATAATTTTTGCTAGATCGGTGAAAAATTCTTCTTCGGGCCTCGCCGGCATCGTCGGACCAAGAAAATTTTAAAAATTTGGGTGTAGCGACTCTTTCGATTTATTAGGTTAGGACGTCCGTTTCCGGACTCGAAACATAGATCTATTGATCCTTTGTTTCATCGTGCTCATTATGTAAATCATTTGAACCTCCCAGTTTAAAGCAACAGGTCCTAGTTTTTGGATCTCTGAAGGTGAAACCACATGAGCACCCAGTATTCTGCTTCTCAGAGTATAGTACTTCGGACATTCACTGATTAGCTGTACGCTCCCTAAGCCGCAGCTGCAATTTGGATCGTTTCCGATCTTCATCCTCGCCAAGTGCTTGTTCATGCCACAGTGCCCCGTAATAGCTCCTACTGTCCTCCTTATGCTATTACGGTCCATGCCAACCAGCTCCTTAGCCCACCTTTCGTCGGGCACCAGAAAGAAGAGCTTCGTATGTGCTCTTCCATCGTATGCGCTCCAACGTTTTGCGGATTCCGTTCGTACCCAGTCTCTTATCTCTCTAACACACAGGGAGTGTGGTATTGAGATGAAGGGCTCTGGGCCGACGGTAACATTTGCTGAGCTTTGTCTGGCCAGCTCATCTGCCCTCTCATTGCCGTCTATGCCGGCGTGCCCTGGGACTCAAGCCACTGTGATCTGATTGCTCATTCCCAGTCGATTTAGATTCGCCTTTAGCTCATCAACCAATCTAGACGTTGTGACAGGTGACGCGAGTGCTTTGATTACCGACTCGCTGTCCGAGCATATGAGTGATCTATTAGCCGTTGTTCTTTCCGAAACCAACTCAATCGCCCCCATAAGCGCAGCAAACGTCTCTGCTTGGAAGACGCTAGCTAATTTTTCCATGTTGAAGCCATAACCGTTCTCCGGGTCTTGCGTATAGAGACTCCGGCTCCCGTTCTCTGCCCAGTCTTCGATCCATCAGTGAAGCCTACCTGTGCCCCGTCGGGAAGGCCAACCGGCCAGTTTCCCAGCCAGTCAGTCCTATCCGGCATGACAGTTTGGTATCGGCTCTCGAAGCTGATTGTAGGTACCATTCGATCTCTGGGCATTCGGAAGATCTAACTGTTTATCATTTGTCTGATTCTTCCGTGGCCCAAATCGAAGCCCATCATCCAGAGATCAGCCTATCTGCCGCAGCAAAGGCATTCGCTTTTATGGTCGTCTCAATGGGAGGTAACGCAATAAGCGCTTCCATGGCCGCTGTGGCGGTGGTCTTCATGGCTCCTGTAATGCAGATGCATACAAGCCTCTGAATTTCATTCAACTCTTTCTTCGCACACTCGATGTCTAGCCTGGGCCACCACACAACACATCCATGGCTCAACATCGGTTTGATGAACGTCTAATAAATCCACATAATGGCTCTAGACGGTATACCCCAGTCCCTTCCAAAAGCCCTCCGACAGATCCAGAAAGCAGATATAGCTTTTTCCGCTTTGTTTCTGACATGCTCGATCCATTTGAGCTTTTGGTCGAGAATTACTCCCAAATACTTTACATCCGGGCTGAGATCTATGGTTTTACCAAAGAGCCTAAAGTTCCCCACAAGGGCATGTCCCGTGTCGTGCTGAAGAGCACGATATCCGTCTTTTTGGGATTAACCTTCAGGCCCTTTTCTTGGCACCACTTCTCCACTATTTTCAGTGAGCTTCTCAGGCGATCTCCTAGGGTACTTTCAAACTTGCCCCTAATGAAAACGGTCAAGTCATCAGAGTAACCCTGCGCATGAAAACCCTCTTTATTTAGTTTCCTTATGAGAGAATCGACAACGATGCACCAGAGCAGCGGAGAGAGTATTCCTCCTTGTGGACAGCCTTTTGATACCCAGAAGTCGACTCTGTGTCCGAAAACATTTGCCTGCACAGTCCTCTGTTCCTGAGCATGCTGTTGATCCACCTCGTTACCATCGGTGCAACGTTTCTTTCTTCCAGCACCTACCGGATCACTTCGAATCTAGTGTTATCGAAGGCTCCTTCGATGTCCATAAAACATCCAAGAGCTATCTCTCCAAATTCGAACGATCGCTCTATGTTGGCTACTAGTCTATGCAGAGCAGAGTCTGTCGATCTTCCCGCCTGATAGGCAAATTGCTTCTCATAGAGCGGAAATTTCGACAGGACTTCGTCTCTGATATAGAAGTCTATAAGCTTTTCTAGAGTCTTTAATACAAAAGAGGAGAGACTTATCGGCCGGAAGTCTTTGGCTACGCAGTGCGAGGGCCTCCCAGGTTTTGGCATAAAGATCACATTGACGTTTTCCCATGCCTTTGGGATGTAGCCCAGGGCTAGCGAGCTCCTTAGGATCTTGCATAGCGGTTCCAATAAGATTTCACAACTCTCCTTCAGCATGGACGGAAAAATTCCATCTTTTCCTGCTGACTTAAACGGTTTGAAACTGCCGATTACCCACCTTAGCCTGCCCATAATAACTATATGGCTAGTCAGAGCCCATTCCTCCTCCGAAGGAGGGGGAGGGTCGGATGCTCTGTCCTCGCTCCTTGAGTCGTGGGTGTAGCGGCTCAGTTTTGTGCCATGTTTTCGGCGTTGATTGGATTATGCTCCATCTTTTACCCCTAAGTCGAACTCTCCCGAAAACAGTCACAAATCGATACTTTGCTTGTTATGAGTAGCTTTTTTCGCTAGCTGCCGCCCTCTGTTACTTTAAGTATGCCATAAGTTCACGCATCCATTAGTAGGTAGTCGCGATAGAGGAAAAAGCTACGTTCAGGCCAAGCTTCGACTTGTCTGTTCTTGCAAAACTACGACTGAGATTCGAAAGTTCAGTTTGTTATTGTCACAGATACTCTATTTTGATCACACCATTTTTCGTAGCTTTACATAATGAAAGATGTGTACAGGATAAGGAAGCCCGAGGGGCCATTTAATCGCTACTTCATATTTTGTAGGGTATGTAATGAACTTTCAGTTTTGTGAATTTAGACAAATGACCCCTGGGTTAATATCAATAACATCTCGATAGAAAACTGACTTTTCCTATGGGATTTTCAAAAATATTCTCTGCTTCAATGTTTTTTTGACAGTTTATGCAACTAAAAACATCTGAATCCTTTAAGCAGGGAGTGCATAGAAAAACTTTTGAAGAGCGCCCAGTCGATTTTTTTTAATTTTAAGCCGAAAACCGGTACTTCACCGGTACTCTCCCATGAAATTTCGTATACTTTGACATAAGCTGTCGCCGCATTAAAAGCGTGGATTTTCAATTGATTCATAATTCTTGCGAATAGACTTTGTTTCTTTGCCAATTCGATATTTGCATTCCCCACACAACCACAACCAGAATTCGAACGGGTTTTAAAAATACAACAAAACAGCAGCAACAAAATGGCAAATTTCATAGATTCGCTACAGTAAAATGTTTAAACAAATTGAAAAAAAAATCATTCAAAGTTTATTTCTGATGTTTTCTCTATTGCTTAAGCCTACAACAGAGAAAAAAATGTATTTTTATTTTCGATTACATTTTTATGGCTCGGAAAATATGTGGGTGCATTTCTGTTATTCTGTTGCATTGTTACAATAAAATTTTTTAATTTCAATTGAAAGCAATGTGAATTAGGTCAACTTGTCTCATCGCATTGATATCGCATTGTCTTCTGCCTCGGTTAATTGTTTTGAATGTTCCATCACACTGTAGTTACACACATTATTTACCATGGATAATAAAACATAAATGTATCGCATGGGCTACGGTTGGATGGATTTCCATTATTCCGACCATTAGATTTAGCTTTTCAACTTGAAATTAATTTGTCATTTTAAGAAATTCGATACACGATAATAATTATTGAGTCATTAATGTGAACGCAGCTGAAACTGTTGTTTGTGTGAGGTCCATCAGATACAATATGAAGACGTTGTTTAAATAATGAAAAAAAAAAACATATAAATCTTGTAAGATTGAGTTAATATGATTTTACCTCACAACACATTAAGTTTAGTCATTTTTAAGGCGGAAGTGTTTGATAGTGGGTTTCTTTGTAATTAAAATAATTGTTACCGGCGCGATCATCAACAGACAAAGATACTCTTTGATTTATTCAACCAAAATTGTTTCAAAGCCCTAGCGAACATATTGTTGTCAACTAATTTTGAATTATCAAAAAACTGAGATGAATTCATGAAACACAACGAAACGCCGGATTAACTAGGGACCATCCATAAATTACGTACGCTTTTTTCTGTGCTGTCATCAGAATTAAATCAACAATAACTTGAAAAATATTTACTTTTGAGACATCAAATGTATGGCCGACCCCCCCCCCCCATTTAGGGGGGGTAATATGGGGGGTCGGTCATACATTTGACGTCTCAAAAGTGAATATTTTCCAAGTCATTGTTGATTTAAATCTGATGACAGCACTGAAAAAAGCGTACGTAATTTATGGATGGTCCCCTACAGCTTGCTTTAAGTTGACTTCTTATGTTTGTTTTTTTTATTCAATCGAGGTGGTGCTAAAATATTTACAAGAAATTTTATGAGTCTCCGACGGCGAGCGGTGCATGTCCGTAGCCTGGGAAAAAGCCTCGGGGCACTAGGTACTAGTGCCAATGATCTGAGTCGGATTGTTATTAGTTGTTGTTAAAATTTTCGGCTGCAATCAGTCTGGCTGGGGACTGCACACCGACCGGTGTTCGACACAATTTTTGTACATTTATTTTCAGAATTATTTGGGCAATTCCATGTGATGAATTTTGTATATGACCTGGGAACCGTATCAATCTCCTGAAGCGCAAAAAGATGCGAGAGTCGTGTTGTATGAAATATTTTTCGGGAAAAACGTTATCTATAAGTCTCTCATACAAAAAAACATTGTCGAACCACAATAATTACTGCGGATTTCAAAAGGTAACGGATGGCTTCACCAAAAAGTTGCTTCGGATGGTAAAGGTATATTTTTTGGTTATTTTAAACGTTTCGCAGGCATCCAGGCATCCCTAAGCGGTTTGATGAATCGAACATTGAGCAACCAAGAGTTTCGTATTTGCACTGGATGTAAATATGAATGAATTGTTGAAATAGTGGAAATTTTTCTCATTTGTCGATTGTATTCAGCTATCAAAGCCCTGCAGAACCGATAAAACAAAATGTTTTTGCATTTTAAACGACATCGCTTTTGCTTTTGAATAACACTTGGTCAAGTACATGAGTCATAATAGCACGAGTTTGAATGTGTGCGTGAGTATATCCGAGTTTGAATGTGCGCAAAACGAGTGGAGGCAAAGCCGGCTCACTTATTTGGCCAATCATGTGGTAGATTTTATCACATTATCGTTCGGTTGTACTAAACTCCTAAAGAATGACATCACAAGAGTCCGATGGCATTGGATTTAAAACACACATCACTACCGTTGTTTTTGCATCATTACATGACATTCATGTTGATTGTGTTTTGAATACAATGTTATCCGGCTCTTGTAATACCATTTCTTACGAACGTATTAGAAAATACTTTAGTACTTTACGATCACAGGTACCTGCGATTGTAAAGTACTTAAGTAAATTGTATCGATAGAAATATAATTCGAGAAACTTACAGAAACAAACACGATCTAGAATGGTGAAACTTGCCTAACTGCAAGCATAGCAGAACCATAATAGATGGCCGACGTAGTAGGAAACTACTTGATAAATAAATCCAAGACGGACGTGAGACTACTGGTAGGTGCAATAACAGGGCACTGCACATTCAACGGACACATTCACAAAATGGGCATCCCTGACTCGGCTACGCGCCCAGCCCTAAGAGAAGTAGGGCTCGGAACAGATCAAACTTCATTTGGCGTCCAGCTTCCTTTTATTGAAACCCTGAGATACCTCAAAGGTTTTGGCGGACTCTTTATTCAACACTCAATATATTTTGTTGATTTTAATACCTTTGTCCAAAATTGACACTAGTACATAATGCAAGGAACTCAAAAACATGGTTTTGATCTGATCTGGTGATCTGAACATGCCTTCTGCCCATCAATCACAGATTCCGTTATAGTCACATGACAAAATCACAAGTCTATTCAAGACCAAGGTCAAAGGACAATTGATGAGTATGCTACGACCTCTGAAATAGTTTTAAATCCAAATGTAGGGAAGCTAGAGCATCTTCAAGTCTGATCTGAATTGATCTGTTCCGAGCCCTAGAGAAGAAATCTTCAACGCCAAAAGCACAATAATGGGAGAATCACACCATATGGAACTAAATGAAATCATAAACTTCTTCAGAATGGGCCTAATTGTCAGATCACTTTAAATATTTATTCTGCTGGTACTATAACTCTAGGAATTAGATTAGCAATATCATGCACTTGTAAATTGTTTATAAAGGTGAACCAATAAACCAAACTAACTAACTTACTAAACTGTCGATGTGACGTACTTTACAATCGCAGGTAACCTGTGACTATAAAGTACGTTACAATCACTACAACCTGTGACCTTAAAGTACTTACGAACTTTGTCTTCGTTACATAAAACATAAAGTGAAACTTACAAGAGTAGGTATCATACACAGAAAAGACAACCTTCCGGACGTGATAAATACAATTAAAAACGAGGGTGCGAGCAAATATCAATTATTTTTTCTCAGAACTGCGATTGCTTTTTATTCATGACGGAAGTCAGTTTGACACGAATAATTACAGGGACCTTTCAAAATAACTGATAAGAGGACTTTCATAAGAGGGTCGGTCATATTCTGATCTTGAAAAATTTCGTCCGCATTATACAGCTAATTTATATGCTTGTAGAGCGGCTTCCTAGGGAGCCTCTTCTCGTTGACTATTCAAGAAATGTTAATGGTGTGGTCTAACAGTAAAGCGCATACGCTTTCAACACTCTTGAATTAATTTACCAATAAAACATGCAAATCAAGTTGTTACAATAAATTTATTGTATTTCGACTGTCATATAATAGCGAGTGAACTAAGGATAAGATGCACGTGAACGGTGGAGACCAAATTGATTTTGCACGAGTCCTGTTTTGCTTTAGCAGCAGCAAAACCATAATGTCTGCGTTGTACCAGAGAAATGATAAGCGGTATCTCGTGCCTCGCTGGAATAGAACGCGTCTGCCAATAATTTTTTGAAAAATTAGAAGAACTTGCAAGCCAATCTGTCAAATCAAACGATATTGTTATATTATTGTTTATTCAACAAATAATATTGTAACGATACCAACGTTATTGTTTCTGAAACCAATATTTGTAAAAATATGACGTTTTGTCGTTTGTATGAACAACTCAGTCAGGCGCATTCTATCCCAGCGAGGCACGAGCTGCCACTTATCATTTCTCTGCGTTGTACAAAAAGTTCTCGAACCCGAATATAATGTGTGCATGTTGCACTATCCTTTGTATGAAACGGGTTGTTCACTATTGGCCGATAGGTGTCGCATGTAGTTCTTCATGCTGGATTATGTAGAGGTGTGGAAAGAATTATATGCTTCTGTCATGTATATCATTATGTCCGGGCGTATTATATTTTTTCAAATCTAAAAGACTTTCGCTAACTTGAAGAATGAACCCGTATTTTCATTGAAATAAATCACCGCGATTTATACTGGTTTAACGTATATTATACCCCCCTCCCCCTTGATTAATACGAGAAACACATACTAAAGTGCTAACCGCACACCGGAAACGTTGCCTTAATTTTATTTTTGTCAGTGAATGTTGCATATTTATTTATTTAGCGTATGGTAACAATCTCATATAAATCTTATATTACATATCAATTCTTAATCTAGCACTGGTTTTTCTATATATTGGAACTGTTCATTGTTGTATTTGATGCAAACCGCCAGGAGGATGGCAATGACCAACTGATTCGGCCTGTGCAGACATCGTGAAGACCACTTTATTTGCTGTCATCTGTTCACGCCTCATTTGTTCATAGTCGCAGGTTGTATCAGTGTTATCCAGAATCGACTTCTGTTGACAGGTTCCATCGCTGGAGTGGTCGGTATCGAACACATAAATACACAAATTCAGTTGAGAATGTCTGACACCATCTTTCGTATACTTTTCAAATGCTTTGTAGGTGGCACCCTTCTTCTGATGAAAGAACACGAAATGCACTTCCTTTCATATGTGAGTGATGTCACACATTTTTTCGTGTTTCTGTATTGTGCGTTTCAGGAGCCGAACCACGGAACTACTCAATTTTTGAAGCTTGGGTGAACTTAGGAACATCCTTATACCTGTTAGTCGCAGAAAAATCCTAGACGTCCAGGGAATCGAAAACGGGTTTTCTTCGTAGAAGGCCAGCACGTTCGCTACTACGCCGTCCGTTTCAGGATGCGTAGAATGCAGAATACGCATTATGAGTCCGACAATTCGTTTCGGAATTTTTTTAACCGTTTTTAAATTGAAAATCCGATACGATTTCACTTTTGTCGTTTTTGTAGAATACTTTGAAAATGGAAAAAAGACCAAAAATAGCTAAATAGCAAGTTTAGCAGGATAGTTCAGTAATGTACTTTTAATAAGAACTTTACCTAAGTCTTTTTCCTTTGTGTAATCATTTGTGCATGCAATAACGGTATCAAATTTATATTGTTTTACGGATGAAAGTTTAAAGTTAACAAACAGTATTATCCCTACAACAGACACAAAACAAGAAAATTTCATATACAATGCAAGCAACCAAAGTTGATGAGTTTGTCAGTTTATGAATTTAGTTTTGGTTGTAATTGAAACGTTGTAGATTGTTAGAAATCCTCCTCGTCTTTCAATTTTCAATCTGCAAAATGGTTCTTCTCATAACTTTTAAAGTTTAGTATAAAAGCAGGCAACTTAAATTCCGAACGTTACACTTTTAGTTGTATCTCGTCAGTTTCATCAATTTAAAATATGAAATCACATAGAAAATCTAATGAATTTATTAAAACCTGATGACCTTTTGTGATCGTACATACAAATTTTTGTTGTTGAGGTTACGAAATAGTACTTTCTTGGAACCTATTATTTTGACTTCTAACATAAATCTACTACGGGATGAAACCTAAATGGATACAAAAGCATAAAGAACTTTAATAATAAATTAGGATATCGGCAAATTCTCCTTATGGTGGGGTTGCACTGGTCGATTTCAGAAGGCAGCTTGGTGCCAAAAAAGTTCCTATGGTAATGTTGGATGGCGAAACGAGTACATTAATGTGCACTAGGTCCCGACTCGGCACCAGGCTGCGTACTTGAAAAGTATGAGTAGCCTTTAAGAAGGCAGCCTGATGCCGAAAATCAGTTAAACTCATTGTAACGGCAGTAACGAATACTATGCGTCACATAAATTTCAACTCGGCACCAGACTGCTGCTGCCCTCTACATTCACAGTAGAATATCTTAAGTAGGCAGCCTGGTGACGTGTTGAAATTTATATCACGTATAGTATTTGTTACTGCCGTTACGATGACATTAACAGATTTTCGGCACGAGGCTGCGTTCTTTATGGCTACTTAAACGTCCCAAGTAGGCAGCCTGGTGCCGAGTTGGAACATTGTGCATAGTAATGTCCTCGTTCCCCACTCCAACATTGCCATAGAAAATTTTTTGGCACCAGGCTGCCCACCTTGATATGCAGACCTCTACTTGTTGCAATTTTTCTCCATTAAAATGTTCTACACGACGGTGACATAAGAAGTTCATGCACTAGACAAAAGACCAGTGTACTGCGTGAACTCCTTATTTCATAGTCTCGTAGAACATTTTCATGGAGTAAAATTGCAACAAACAGAGGCCTTTTTTAACCACCACAGCCTTATGTGAACGAATTACTAAAAGTGTAACAATTTAATTTCCATTTGGCTGTAACTAAAGCTGCATTAAAGTTGCATATTCGTAAAGTTTTTGATATTGATATGAAAATTTTAATGGAAATTTTAAGTTTGAAGATTCTTTTTGTTATTGGAATGAATTCCATCGACTCGTTATGGACTCTTGAGTTAAGGAAAAGAATGATTGGCGCTTCAAAATAAGCAAATGAAGAGTTACTGAACTTTCTGAAGCTCTTCTACTACTTCAATTCATCGCTCCCATTCATTTTTCATCAATAAACAAATTACACTCCTAAAATGCATACACTACACTACACAAAGAAGCTACAAGAGTTAACATAAAATTCAAAATCTGAATCGGTGATCCAAAGTGCATTCACCATAACCCATAGTATTGCGGTGACTTCTTACATTTATTTCAATTGTGTATATTGCGCTTGTATGGCTTCACGTTCATTTTTTTTTTGTAATTTCCGAGATGGGAAATTTCAAAATAAAAACTGAACTCACTCATGTTCTTGTCACATTGAATCTAGAACAATATGCTTATGTGAACGACAAAACGATTTATTTTCTCCATTACCGAGTCTTTGTTTTGTGTACACCTTTTACACAAAACTCTCTATTGTATGAAACGCATTCGAAACTCATAGTCTGGTGTGTTGGTTTGTTTTCAATTTTCAACAAATGAGAAAGAATAAAATAGAATATTGTTATTGTTAAAATAAGATAAAAAACACATAGTCAGTTGTCTTACTTTTACCTATAAAGAATTCTCATAAGTTCGTTGGTTATACTGCACCAGGATTATTATTACGATAGAATGTCATTTTCCATGGCATATTCCCCACCGCGCAATCATTTCACAGCAGTCGAAATGTTTTATTCACAAAGGAGTACTAACCGTCAGTTAAAAGGAATTGTCTGACATTTCCGCACGGATGTAGTTACAGCAAGAGAACATTCATAAAGGACGTACACCTTTCCCGTAAATGAAATACAATTTAGAATTTGAATCAGCTGGAATTCTATACATCATACAACACTTTGATGCGTGCGCGTGTTAATACTGTTATAAATATACACTTATGTCTTCATCCCCTTCCCCCTGTACTTAACTTGTGCTGAGCTGCATCCTAATGTAGAGAGTGTATTGAATTTGTAATCACAAAAGAGATTATGAGAGTATCGATGAGAATTCAAGTGTTTCTGATTGATTGCTGACTGAACATTCCCTTACGAAGCTATAAAATATAGACTGAAATTGTTTTTTAGCTCATTTTTTTTCAAATAAACTCAAAGCCTCAAACAAATTTCAATGCAAAAATTTAAACATGTACAACACACTGATATTTCTCCATCAAATTTCCATAGCTTTTCCATTTCTCTTTTTCTTCAAATCCCAACAGTAAAGCCTTCATCTTTTATTTAAACGAATATTATTTTATTTTCATCGGTATGGTTCTTGCAATTCACGTTAAAATGCATTGAATGGAGAAAATTTCCATTTTTATATACGTTTTATGCTAAGGTAACATTCGATCCCGCTCCCATTCATCACACACCATGCAATAGCAATAAACATTTATGTTATACCTTCGCTAACTTATTTCAGGCCAAAAAAATTGGTCGGACATTCGTTTAAGTAAAACGTTTCTTTTCGAATTTTTCAACATAACAAAGTGACTGATTGCAGGGTGTGTGTGGGAGCTGGGGTGTATTTTTTGGATGCTGCATTATTATAGAAATCTATTAATTAACGTCACGTCGCTCGTTTGGGTGTGTTATTTCAACTGGATAGCATTTTTAATTAAAAATGTAATTTTATGTATTCGATTTGCTACTTGAATAATCACCATGGACACAAATTTGAAACGCGAAAAATGCTCTTGTCATGTTTTCAAAATAAAAAACATATGAAAGTACGAGTATGCATTCTTGAAGTGAAGAGCTATCAATAAAAGTCATGCATCTTGAAAATCTGCAAACAGTGTCGCCTACACCGTTTCTCAAAATATCGCTATTTCATCTTTTCTTTATACGAATCAAAAAAATTCTTATAATTGCGTTAAACTAAATATGATTGCTATGAGTTGCGAAAATTTGGAATGTGATCTTAGCTAGACGTAGAAAATACGCAAAAAGTCTATAATTTCTATGAATATGGCTATCCTACACTCTCATTTATGGTCACATGTTCACAGTTTAAAGTGAATTTTATTTGGTTAACTATAGAAAACCGTTTCACCCGAAGTGTTAAATAACATCTTAAAATCACCTAAAAACGCACCGCAAAACATATGAAGTGACCCGTACGTATCAGAATAGATGTGGCAAACAGAGTTGATGTTACGAAAAGACTCGCACGTATTTAAGTAAATATTGCCTTAACTCTTAAGTGTTTGAAATTACATCCACATTAAGTTGTATTGGAAATTGCCGATAGGGCAATTTTGAAAAAACCCGTCCGAAGAAAAGCCTTCCGAAAGTACAAAATTGACCCCCAAACAGACAAAGATGTACATCTCAATTTTTTCTGCAACAAAGGAAAAAACCATTTTTTTTGTCTAGGGCAGATCTTAGGACCGACCTAGAACCATAACGAAATACCTGGGACACATACTTCCATAGGCAAAAATGTTTCCCTCCATTTGCTCTGCAACATAGCAAAAAAAATTTTTTTTGGTTATGGCCGACCTTAGCACAGACTTGAGGCCCACTTCAGCGCTAATTTGTTTTTGAATATAATTCGGTACTCGATTGCCTTTCAAATATAAAAAGAATCAACAAAATCAATTAGGATTTATCCAATTTATGTAAGCAAACACTTTTGGCCCTAGAAAAAACTCAGTTTTAGGGTTCTCACTGAGTGCAAGGGTTTCTAATCAAAACATTTTCTGCCATAAAACGGGAGACAGTCCTCGACCTTTCGATCAAACAAAATTTGAAAATCGGAAGAGATTTACTCGAATTATTGTCGGCCATGTCCAGATCTTTTAAACAAAAAAAATTTATGAAAATCGGAAAAGAATTACTCGAGTTATGTACTAAAGACCAAAAACCACTTAAACGGCCCTAGCTCGAAGGCCCTTGGGCCTACAGTGCCCAGATTCAATCCCATTAAAGATTTTTCAATTACCTCTCAGGGAAAAAAAGTTTTTTGAAAATCGGTTGAGTTTTACTCAAGTTATCGCGGTGACAGACGGACGGATGGACGGAAAACGTTTTTATTGTTGATTCGTCATCTAAGCACCAGGATCGATGGTCCCCACCTACTCCCAGGTCGAAATTGAGGTGGTTACAAAAGTCGTGGTAAACGCATAAGACCCCTTCCTTCGTACGGGTCTAAACACAACATTTAACAATTTTTCTGAACAAATGATGCCGATATTACTAGTTTTAAGAAAATAAACGAATAAAGAAATTTAGTTTATTGAGCGAACGAAAAAAGTTAAAAGTACAGTTTAGAAAATGTATTAACATTGACTGATTATCTTCCAAATTAGTAACTCTTCCCGCAACTCCCCAATAATATTGAGTCCAAAACAATAGTTTTTGATACAAGTTATGTATGAAGGTAACACATTGTGTGCGTTAAACTACCACCATACGTAACGTGTATCAAACAACGTTTTTGGCAATTCACCGACAAAAAACTAGCTTTTCTCTGCGCATTTCCACTTGCGAAAATTTGTCGAAATTTCAATTATTTTTTCGCACTTAGCGGTAAAAGCGGATAATAGTTATTTATGCAACTAGTTGCGAAATGGAGTTGTTTTTGTCACTTTGTGAAGTTATCAAACGAACGAAGCGAGTTTTATAACCACATCGTGTGACAAAAACAACCAATTTCGCAACGTGTTTCATACACGACTTTATGCAACAACTTGTGAAACGTGAACTTTTGAATGAGTGATAAAAAGTTACTTTTTATCATTAGTGACAAAAAGTTACTTTTTATCACTAGTGACAAAAAGTTACTTTTTATCACTAGTGACAAAAAGTAACTTCTTATCACCCAAATGAGTGATAAAAAGTTACTTTTCGTCACTAGTGATAAAAAGTAAAACCAGTTATAAAACGACCTCTCTAACCTCACCGAAACGTTTCGGTGACGTTAAGGAGGTCGTTCTATAACTGGTTTTACTGTGATAAAAAGTAACTTTTTATCACTCATTTGGGTTGTTGCAATTATACATGAAAATGTTCTCAGCGACGATGAAATAAGCAGTTCAGGCACCAGACCGGTCTTTTGTCTAGTGCCTGAACTACTTATCATATCGTTGACTAGAACATTTTCATGGAGGAAAATTGGAGCCAACAGAGCTCTACATTTCAAGCTGGGAAACCTGGTGACAAAAAAGTTGCTGGAGTGGAATACGAATACATTACTATGCACTCTGTTCCGACTCGGCACCAGGCTGCCTACTTGAAAAGTTTAAGTAGCCATAAAGAACGTAGGCAAAAATATGTTAATGTCATCGAAACCGTAGTTACGAAAATTATACGTGACATTACTTTCAACGCAACACCAAGCTATCTACTAAACATAGAGGGTAGCAGCAGCCTGGTGCCAAACCTGCCAAACTGAAATTTATATGACGTTTAATATTCTTTACTGCTGTTACAATGACTTTAACAGACATTCGGCACCAGACTGCCTTCTATAAGGCTACTAGTACTTATCAAGTACGCAGCCTGGTGCTGAGTCGGAGCCAAGTGCACATTTATATACTCGTTTCATCATCCAAAGATTGTCAAAGGATTTTTTTTGCACCGGGCTGTCTTCCGGAATCGACCACAGGGTACTGACACAGAACCTTGACTCTTAAACGAACGAAATTACGTCCACATTAAATTGGATTGGAAATTCACGGAAGTGCAATGTTGAAAAACCCCTCCGAATCTCTAAAAAATCCGAAAATTAAAATAAAAATTCTAACACAAATTTTCAAAAAAGTTTTTTTGTACTAGGGCTGATCTTAGAACCGACCTAGAGCACTTAGTAGATACATGTGACTCATACTTCCATGGACAAAAAAGTTCGCCTCTTTTTTCTCTATAACACAAAGACCTTCATCATCAAAGGAATATTCACGAAAAATCACCAAGTATCTTGTTGTGTCGCATAACGTGAGCTGGGCCCACACTATGGTCCCTACATTCCAAACATTCACTAATTTAATTTTACTGACTTTCTGATGTTTATATCTTTCATTCAAAACCTTGAAGAGCGATGATTTCCGTTCTTACAGGTAACATTCTTCCGGATGCGGAAGTTAATGTTAATGTTTACTGATGGATCGAAAATGGATGGGAACACAGAAATGTATCTACTCCGATCTTTCCCGTATTGAAGAATCTCAACCCTTAGATCGATTTGCCACGATTTTGCAAACTCAAAAGCTCGCTATTAGCGAGGCTTGAGAAATTCTCTTCTCGAAAGGGATTAAAAGAAGTACCATTGGTATCTTCTCAGATAGCCGAGCTTATCAGAAAGCAATAAATGGACGTTGTTCCACCTCTAAGACATTAATCGAATGCGCTTAAGAGAAGGTCTGATAAAAACGATGTTTTTCCGGCGAAGCTTTTGTTAAAAAAAATGGTCATTTCAGAAAAGTACCTCGATAGCTAAATAAAATCATTGGTTTTTCATTTAGTAGTTCAACTACTTTTTTAAGATTGCTTAGTTTTTTCAACAAACTCCTCGTTTGAAGATAGGTCTACACTTTCAGCCAGGACACTTGGTGCCGAAAATTTGAAAATGCAAAAATTCATGAAGTTGCGAGTACATTACGTTGTATAAGTTTATAATTCGACACCTGACTGCGTACTTTGGTCCCTTACCTGGGAATATAGAAGGCAGTCTGGTGCTAAGCATCTGTCTTCATCAAAGTGTACACATTAGTGATATCTATACGTTATATAAGTTTCAACTCGGCGCTAGGCTGCGTCCTAGAGTTAAAAATTTCTCATGCAGAGGGCAGCAGCAGCCTGGTGCCAAATTGAAACTTATGTTACGTATACAACTCACTATTGCCTCCAATCTGGGGAAAACAGATTTTCAGCACCAGGCTGACTTCTTTATTCCCTGCTTTAGGGTCCCAAGTACGCAGCCTGGTGCCGACTTCGATCGTGTTACTAACTAATAATTTCGCTCCTTCTTAAAGATAGGCGTTGTCAGAATTTCAGCACCAGGCTGCCTTGGTCTGACAAGGTTTTACCGACGAAATATAAGGCCTTGTCTGACAAAGGCCCTAGCTAAGCGGCCCCTGCCATAAAAGATTTTTCGAAAGCTGGAATCAAAGTTTTTGAAAATCGGATAAGTTTTACTCGAGTTATGGCGGTGATAGACGGACGAACGGAAACATTTCTTTACATTTTTCTCTTATTTAGGCTCCGAAACGAAAAAGTAACCGACTTCCGGATCGAAATTTGTCTGGTTGGTGGTAAACGCATAAGACCTCTTTTTGAACAACTTCGTTCTTCGCACGGGTCTAAAAGTATCATTTCGTTTCAAGACTCGGGGCTTAAATTTGCTTTTGGGTTCTCTTCTCTCTGAAGATTCTTGGATTCGGTTTGCGAGTCCGGTTACAGTTCTCAGCGTCCACACATTCCTCTAGAAATTACCTAAAATAATTTTTCACAATTTCGATGCCTGTGTTGAAGGCTGAGCGTATCATCTCATATATTTGTATTTTTATCTCCTTCTCAATTCAACTTGAAACACTTACCAAAACCGATTAGAACCAAAATTCGATTTGTACAAAATTACATTTTAGGAAATTGATGAATTGTAGTTTCCTCAAACGATTTCATAAATTCGCAATAACTAGAACTCAACAATCTCCATAATTCAATACATTCATTTGTAGGCATGGACAAATCGAACAAATGCTTTTCCATAAATTCCATTCCGGAATAAGAAAAATGTGTATACTCACTCGTGAATGATTCAAAATCCAAACATAAAAAAGTAATTTAACAAAAATGCCAAAAATATGTCGCAACTCAATTTTCAATTCGGAAATAAATCATAAATCAAATAAAGTTTTTTTTCTCCGTTTTATTAACTTCTAATTTTAATATCTGTCAGAAATTAAATGAATTTATTTCGACTGTACTGCTGCTACACCACGGGTGTAGCATGTAGCATTTGAATGTATGAGTTGGGCCTAAAGAGCAAACACAATTTCGAAGCTAAAATTGACCGCGCCGATTGACACGACTTAGGAATAACTTCAGCTTAGCGTCAGTCATATTTTCGTCGGCGGCTGAGTACAATCGCCGCCAGTATTTTTGATTCAATCTACTAAAGAGCCGAAATTTCAAATAAACAAGTTCAAAATGCTAACAATCGAGTAGACCCATGCACTAAATTGCTAGCCGTCATTTTAGAAGTCGAAAAAAATAAATAGTAGATTACAGTGGGGGGTGCGGAAGTAAGTCATTACGTGAGCGATCAGTTTTGTTAAATGAGCCAAACTCAAGAGGGTGTTTTTACAAAATACATGAATGAGTTTACGAGTGTCACGAAATTATCCAGAATGGATGACTTATTAAGCACACCCCACTGTATACTGTTTAAATCGGTGTCCGATCCGAAAACGCGTCATTACATGCAGATATACATGTAATGAGAAGTTTCCGGTGGGGGCCCTAACATACATGTAATGAATAATTTCCGTGGGGTGCACATATGCATGTAATGACAAGTTTTTAGTGGGACATCGATTAAAATATTTTAACTTCAGCAAAGGGTAACCTTCCGGTAGACTTTACTCAGCCAGTTAAACCTTACGTCAATTTATGAAACAATTGTCAAACCCCAATTAAGAACTTTCCTCCGGCTCTTCTACTTTCTTGATTGATCGTATTGCTACCATAAGAAAAAGAGGGAATATAGTTTTCTGTCTTATGAAAGCACTCAAATTATCTCACACATT
>WJQU01001618.1:0-28000 GCA_029228625.1 Pseudolycoriella hygida | reverse complement strand
TATAAAGAAATTGTTCATAACTGTAATATCTAATTTTCTGCCGAACGTATGATCTCGTTATTTCCTACGGTTAAGGCAGTATTTCTGTTCCTTACATTACAGACGTCGCAGTTTGCATAGAATCGGCCAGATATTCTTGAAAATCAAAAAAACGATGGAAAATCGTTGGAAATCAAGAATTAAAATTCTTTTGCACGCAAAATACAGGAATTTCTGCCCCTAGTTTCTAAACAGTACGAAGTACAAAGGTCCTATACGTTATATTGTATTGTAACATGGGGTAGATCGAGGGGGGGGGGGGCATGCATCTATTATCGTCTAGCAATAAAAAAAATGTCCGTCTGTCTGTCCGTCTTCACTTTTTTTTCCAATCGGCTCAACCGATCAGCCTAAACTTTTTTCCCTGGAAGGTACATGCCTCCCATGATTCAAGTTCGAAGATGAGCAAAATCGGTTGAGTAGTTCCGGAGATATGGTTGAAGAAGTGGAGGTCGGACATGAAATTTTCGAGGGTCGATGAAACCTTTATCGCAAATATCTCAGCAAGTATAGCACGGAAATTCCTCATTTTGGTGTCAAATGAAAGCATTTGATGTCAAAAAACTGGGAAAAATTTCTTGTGGGATTCGTGTCAGGGGTCTGGGCACTGGGACCAATGGAATGGACGAAATTGAGTTTCTTGGCCGTATACGAAAACAGTTTTTCGTCTTTATTTCTTTAACTATGCAATATGGAGATTTACTGTCAAAAGCAAAGTTGTAGAGAATTAAATTTTATCTGAAAGCGGCCGGTATGGTGTATTTATCAGCCGCAAAATAGGCCGATAAATGCATTGTTATTTGAAGAAATAAATTACCTGAATTTAATGCGAAATTATAGTTACTGAAGCCAATAACAACGAATTAATTGAATTTCATGTGACATTATGCTCACTATATACCGACAAATATGTGCTTTGTACGAATGACGTATTCCTGAATCAAAATAAAGTTTTATCAAAATGCTCCGACCGGTGCGACGAACTGATTAAAGAAATGAAGTGAAAAGGACTCTCAAGAACTTACAATGACAAGAGCGATCCACAATGAGTTCAAACCAGATATCAGATGACTCTGGTTAGATTCTTCAATAGAACTTTATTTTGATTAAGGAAAAATATAGCAAAACGACTCTATGCAGTGATGTATGACTGAATGGTATGAAAAAGGAATGAATTTTGCAAAGCTGTATTTTTCAAAAAGTCTTTGCCTATATTCGTGAGAACATTTTCATGAATTTTCACTTGGTTAGTACTTTTGATCGAACAATTTCTGGCCAACTATGATTTTTAAAAAGGCGTTTTTATGTTGATTCCAACATGACCTTTTTAATAGTACCAAAATTTCATTAAAGGACATAATTCTACACGAAATCGGTGTACTATTGTGGAAAAGGAGGAGTCACAACCTAAGGGTACTTTCAAAATCCAGAAATCCTTACATTTTACTAACCTCTCGTAATTTTCATGAATTTTAACGAATTTTCGAAACTTTCATGAGAAGAATTCAAGAATGCAGACAATGAAATATATCGGAAATACTGTTGCACACAATCATGCATATAATACCAATTCGCGCAACATGAAAAGTACTGTAAATCCGAAATTGTTGTTTCACCTATACCGACCGCTTTTTCAGATAAACCAGCATATTGAACAGGCCATTGTAAGAGCCTAGTTAAATAATTTTTTTGAATATACAGGAATAACATACAAACAAACAATTACGCAATCTCGGAATGTTTTTAATGAAATAGTTTTGAGAACTGCTTTTTGACACCGTGTAGTTATATTCCTCGCCTTCGGCTCGGAATCTAAACTCTACCCTCGTCCAAAAACAGTTCTCAAAGCTTTTTGCTTAAAAACATTCCTCGATGCGTAATTATTTGTTTGTATGTTATTCCTGTATATTCAAAAATACAATTATTTAACGCGTCACTTACAGGCCTGTTCAATAATCTACTAATACATCGACCAAAACATGAATTGCGAAATGAATACGGTCTATTAGTTTAAATCAATTTAGCATATTTAGCAGAAATTCAGATAAGGTCGCAGAGAAAAACTTGACATCATGTATCTTTTTATTGTTCTATTCTAAGCGGTCCATTTCCTTTAAAGCTAAAAATCAACATATATTTCGATTGAAAAATGTTTGTCAAACGAAAGGGATACTGAATTTTGAAATTTTGCGATTGCTTTCATCAATTTTTTTCCTTTTGAGGACACGTACTCTAAGGGGTACGAAATGGGGCAATGTGTGATAGAGGGGAAGGGCGGTCTAAAACTCGACAATAAAGGGAGACGGGTTTTATGGATGGTCTGTAAAGACATTCAAACTTTTTTGACTTCCGCTTACTGACTATCAATGAGTGCAAAAAGCTCCACTGGCTAAAACAACTGTCAGAATTTGCAGACTACTTTGTAAGAGACAGATTTGTTAAAAAGTACCCTAATTTAAAAAAAAAAGTATTTCACGTACTCTAGAGATCACACCAAAGATCAATAAATCAAATACCCATGTAACGCTTTTTTACGAGTAAACTCTATTACCAGGGTGACATGTGACCCACTATTCTCAACTTTTTTAGGACCAGGCTATTGGAGTCACTTTTTTCGTGATTTACTCACTATTCCCAACTATTTTCGATTGAAGAGAAAATAAGAAAGATTGAAGAAGAGAAGAGAAAGAAAAAAAAATTCGCTCGCGTTTTCAGCTTATATTACTTTGTTCTTGTAAAATATTGATTTTGGAATAGAAAATTTGAGTTTTGAGAAAATTATTTTTTGCGTCACCTCTCATTTATCTCAATTGAAGAACACGGCGCAAAAATGTGAGCTGTCAAATTTGCGATGTTGTTTTAGAACAAAACCATCCGTAAAAGTATTAAAAATTGACGATCATGTGCTGTGAGCGGATGACTATTACGCAAATAAGTAGATGAGTCAGAATTAAAAAGGCTTAATTATGAAGATAGTGCAAATTTGCTCTGATATAACATCGCAAACAAACTTGGGATGCGATGAATTTTCAAAGTAAATTGAAGGTAGACTTCATACTCAAACTTTCTGAATTCTGATTAATGTATTATTCGTGTAAG
The DNA here is from genome assembly GCA_029228625.1 of Pseudolycoriella hygida. Lineage (NCBI taxonomy): Eukaryota > Metazoa > Arthropoda > Insecta > Diptera > Sciaridae > Pseudolycoriella > Pseudolycoriella hygida. The sequence goes on along the minus strand of WJQU01001618.1, from coordinate 24,862 downwards.
AGTCGTCCTCTCACAGTACATGAGCTATAATTTTGAATAATTTTATATTTACGCAGGTTTCTGTTTTAAAAAAACATCGCAAATTTGGCAGTTCACATTTTTGCGACGTGCTCTTAAGGCAGAAATGTCAAACAACTGTCAACTTTATTTGAACTCCTTTTTGTTGAAAATTGTCAGTTGTCGTAGTGTGCCATACTTGAAAAAAAAAGTGCTACCTCTCTTCGTAAATAAGCCGAAAATGCCAGTGGATCATACCCCGTAGAGAGAATAGAAAATAAATTTTTTATCACAGAGGCAGCGAAAGTTTGTTCTTTCGCCCCTCAAATCAGGGACGAAAGTAGAAAAATGCATCCTACGGGGCGAAAGTAAAAGAAGGAAGCCAAGAGAACGAAAATATTACAAATGAACAACTTTCGTCCCTCTTTGCGTCAATGAACTACTAAAATTTGTTCACTTGACAGAATGAAGGTTGCCATCACAGAAGTGGTTTTGATTTTGAGCGCTACATATTAACCAGCGGTTGTTTCTGGTTTAATAATATTAGAGCATTTATAATCACTTCCTAACAATTTTTTTCTGATTTACTTAACACGACGTCGTAAAGGGAATCAATGTTAACCATGAAATATGGCGTCAAAGTAAGTTTGTTGTTATTTTGTAAAGTTATTGTTTGCTGTGTTTTCATTGACGGCTTCATATATTTTATTGGCTGTTAAGCAAATATTTTTTTATATTATAATGGAAACAATGATGGGAATAATGTTGTGTTGTGTTAACTTAATTCAAATAATTTAAGTCCTTGCCAAGTGACAACAGTGTTATTCAGTGATGTTGTTCGTAAATGGGAATTATTGCATTTTTGTGCGTTCAACCCCAATCATTTTCGTGAAAAATACTATATTCAGAATGCATCAGTGTTTTTTCGTGGCTAAAGTACAAACCTTCCGCTGTCTCTGTGATAAAAAATAGTATGGATAACTCGGGACAAAAGTAAAAAAATTCAAACCGTGTGATTGCCGACCTCACCTTCGGTTCGGGCTGCAAACTTCACACGGGTTTGAATTTTCTTACTTTCATCCCTTGTCATCCAAATTACTATTGTACTTCTGCGCAGATTTTCGCACGAAATTCTTATTCAAATTTCGGTCATTGCAGCAAAAAATTGTATTTCCCTATGGTGGGGACCCGGCGCATACTTCCATGGACCAAATGTGTCTTTCAGAGAAAAAGGGCTTTGTGAATCGGTGAAGTTTTACTCGAGTTATCGACAGACAGACAGACACAACTTCTTAGCAGATTTGTCTTGTTTAAAATTATTCCTGATCGAATTTTGACTAGTTACAGCCAAAGCAAAAACCAATATCAACCTAATATAAATACAAGTGACGGGTTAGCTCAGTGGTAACGTTCTGGCTTTGTACCGAGAATATCCGGATTCAATCCTGGTGGGGAAATTCTATATAGGATTTTTATTCAATATATAGCATGAAAGTAACGTTCCTAGGCACACGCAGGTTTCATATTATGGGTAGTTGTGAATTTGGTCTCGCAACGAATCGTACATAGAATAATGACAAATATGACGTCACCTATATACCATGAATTGAAAGTGAATAGTTGGAATAGTTTCATTTTAGGAAATAAATAAAAAATAAACAACAGGGGGAATCGTCGTATACATTGTATTATTACCAACGATTGTATGAAGATTTTGCAAATCATCCACTTAAAGTAAATTACAGTAGTGTGTATTTGCGGTAGTCTGTTCCACGATTGTTGCCCCAAATTTAGAACCATTTCAAATGCAGGAAAAAATGCAAATTGACTAAATATTTTTGAGGCGTACTTTTAAGATTTTATCGATCAGAAAATTACATTTTACTAATGAAAAAAAAATCGAAATTCTTAAAGGTAGTTCAAAAATTTAAAAAAGAATAAAATATTGCAGACCTCTATGATGTTGTTGCGTCAAGTAAAAAATCAAGTTTTGCAATTCCGTGACAAAAATCTCGCTTTTTCGTTCGTCATTTCGGTGTCGCATAACACTTTTCGCACTAAGAATAATTGAAATTTGTCGGATACGTTGTTTGATACACGTTGTTACGTATGCTGGTAGTTTAACACAGACGATGTGTTGGCGAACTTGCCTTCGGCTCGTGTCGGCCATGTCACGTCTAGTGCGTTGAACTACTTTCATCCGTAACTTGTACCAAAAGTACTATTTCCTTTTTTTATTCCGATCTATTCACTTTTTCACTCACCTTTTTCACAACGAGCTATAGTGAGTAAATTTTAAAAACGAACCATATTTGAGAAAAATTGAAGAAAAAAATAACATGCCGTTATGTACTACACTATTACTCTAAAATTATAACACATCTACTGTCGTAAAATGATCTGTCAATTCTGCAGCCAATGTCTTTTAGCTACTACCATCAATCTTCATGACAAAGCTTTGAGTAAATTCAAACTTTAATGTTTCCTGTTGATTTTTGCTTCAATAACGGATACCAAAACATAATTAAAATTCGTCGTCTGAGGATGCAATAAAAGAAACCTTCTTATCTGATTACCACATTCGTAACAATGTATTAAAAGTATTTAATTAACTGGAAAACACATTCGTGTATTAATATTGTATGAATCAGCCACCCACATTGATTCCCACAAATATCAGTTTCGAAAGAAGTCTCTTCGAAAAATTTGATTACGATATTGAAATAACAAGAAACATTTTTTATTTCTCATTCTAAGCGAACATTCGTAAGAACCATTCGAGTTTCAATAACTTTTAATATTAAAAAAATTATAACGTCATAATTTTATGAGACATTCAAAGATATTATTCAAAGTGGAATGACTCGTAAACGTCCTAACAAAAATAAATATTAAAATCTTTGTCTTTTCTTCGTCCTACAATTTTATCGGAGCACAAAACGTTCCACGTTACTCTACTCCACCAAATTGAATATGCCACAAAATTCAAATATGTATCCAACTGTTGCTCAATACAAATATTTTTATTTATTGTTATTATCATCATTAAAAAGTGTAGCTAAGTATGTTTGAAAATTTTATTTAAGTCTTCACGTATCATAAGTGGTTAAATTGTACCGAACCATGTATCAAGCCAAAATTTCATTGCAGCTATCTTACTTCCTATGAAATGACGAGGACATTACGGAATGAGTTCAACAATTGTAACCGACGACATTTAATCGCTGAAAGAAGTTATTTGCATATGTAACATGAACTATCCCCCATGGTTCACTACTGCTGACAAGTGTAAACCATATTAGTATGTTGGTATCAAAAGTCGGTCTATCGCAGCTGTCAAAATGACGTTTTAAAAGTGAAACATTTAGGTAAATAAGTAGTCACGACACAAACATTTCGGACCTTTTCCCTAACTGCTTGTTTGCTTTATAGTTTTGACGTTTTAAACGTCATTTTCACAGTTGTAATAGAACGACTTTTGATCCCATCAGACTCATATTTCGATTAAATAGATGAGCCAAATAAATATATTGTAAAGTAAATAAGGTTCGCGAAGCCCCATTTAAACTTGCTAGCGCCAATGGGCAGTTCAGCCTTTAGAGTAAAATTCCAACTTGCAGTACAAACCGCAATCGTTTCGATAATCTGAAGATCTGTGCAAGTTTTCAGAAATGGATTTCCCATCTGCCCTGGTAATGGACCAATTGCTCCATATGAATATTTATCGCTGAAGTTTCGGGTGAAGTTAGTCATTTATTTTGCGCTTGGCGTTGATTTGATTTAAAACAACAATTTCAAGTTGCACTGAGGTTTAAAACGACTCCAAATCCTTGGGAATATGTCCATTCTCACAGTCAAGGTTAGTGTGTGTCAGGCGAAAGATTCTGAGCAATCCTGGAAGCTTTCTGATATTTTCAAAAGAAATTTTCCTCTATGTTCTCATAGTAAGACCCTTATCAAAGATAATATCCCCGAGTAGGTCGCACACTTCTTGGAATAAAAGGAAGATATATGTAACGGATTGAAAAGAAGTGCGTAAAGTGGAAGAAAATCCTTACGCTGTCAGGTGAAAAGTGATGAGTAAATAGAAGAAGAAGTAGAGTCTTTGTGATAAGTTTGCCAATGACACCCATATCTGTTATATTTTGTGCTTTCACATCCTACTTCGCGGCTCATAGTTCGGGAATAAATAAAGGATCATTTAGTTATCTGTTTATTCCGAGAGCTCTTACTTTTCGGTTTTAATCTTTCAGTTCTTTCATTTCAAAGCATCTGTTGCTAATCGGCATAAGAAACTATGCCTTTATCACATTTGAAGAATTTTCTTTTTATTTCTCTTTGGACCCAATTTTGGTCATAAATTTATTTGTTTAATTTCGAATTTGTGTTGTCTGCCTTATAAAAACAAACTTAAAAATTTATTATAACTCATACTGTACAAATGATATTACGAATATAATCGACTTAACTGTGTGTGTAGTCTTGAGTCTTATAGAAAGAATTCAGCTGGTAAACTATTGGGGGCCATTCATAAATAACGTTCTACGGCAGGAGGTAATAATAAGTTGTTGCGAAATGAAGTTATTGGCGTTGATCGATGAACGAACATATATGTGTTTGGTTTTGTTTAAACTAAAATTTTTATTTACTTTATAAGGTGAAACGAAGTTCACTATGACCCCACATATTATATCACGCTCTGGGGTGAGGGGGTGGTCTAGCGAAACGTAACGGTCTATGGTAATTTGGGTCAAATTTATCCCAAAATGCGTGTCAGTGAGGAGGTGAGTGTGAAAATTCAAAAAAATAGCGTGACGTAATATGTGAACGGGAAATTCCAACGGGAATCCACAAAGTCCAAAACTCCGAGTTGGTCAAAGATCTTGTTTATGGTACTCCGGCTACTTGACGAACTGTTAGAGCTCTCAGATTCAGGTGTAATTCAAAAAGCACTTAGATGGTTTTCTCGTCTGAAACATTAGAGTATATGGTAGGACACAACTTTAAAAATCACTTATTTATGAGTGTTTTCTTGAATAATGTTGCGTTAAATTTTACAGCCCTTATCAATGATTTCCGGTGTAAGATCACCAGCTTTTAGTCTTGATGGAGATCTGTTTTCGAAATTGAGGTTCACGAAATTACGAAAACATTCGACAACTTCACATTTGCGTTTCAAAATGTCCATTTACCTTTCGTAAGATGTAGAACCAGCAAAAAAACATTTCACAAATCATTTTCGATTCGACTTGTTTCCTTGGGAAATGTTTACACAAATCAACATTCAAAACGTTACCTACATAAATCTAATATTTCCAAGAATAAAATGTACTTAGTTTGATGAATTTATTGATGGTTGGTTATTTTTAACGAAATGTTTCATTAGATCTCATTCCTCTTGTACGTATACAAAGCAAATTATTTTTTTAGCTTAATGCTACATATTGAAAGCCATACAAGTGAATGCGAATGTAGCACGAAAAAAATATGAAGAATACACGTGTGTGTGACTGTGCCTGTGATTGAGTGCATTTGTGTGGGTGAAGGTCTATTGTAAGAGATAATTTCATTAATGAAGATGTTAAACCGAAACCACCAATGTGGTTTCTTTATTTATGTTTGACTCCGCCTAAAATTGAGTCAAAAATCTGAATGGAATGTAGAAATGTTGTTTTACATCAATTTTCATTCTCAATACGTTGTTAATGTAAATGGAGCAATTTAAAATGCAATGCAATTTTTGGTGTTTAAATACGAGTTCATAAAAATTGCTCACCGATTTGCAATGGGCGATAAGGTGTTAACTTGTGTTTAGTGCATTTTATTTTTAAAACAAATCTGCGCAAATTTTTGTATATAAGATCTTGAAGTGTACGGTTCTTTTTCGATGCAATATTGTCTTGACAGGTTACTGACTACTTTATGAAGATAATTTGCTGCCTGATCTGACAACGCATAGTAGTGGACCGTAGTTAAAAATGAAAACAATTTGTTAATCAGCTGAAAAGACAAGATTCCACACCTTCAAAAGAATGGGATATGAAACATTTTCAAATCGCACAAGTAATGTAGACGTTAATAGATGCTGAATCAGCAGTAAAAGTTTTTCGCAAGTCTGTATGAATGTACGAAGCTCGAGTCCTATTGGCATGATTTATACCGAAACGGTACGTCTGAAAAGAAGGTTAAGTGAAAAGACGTGCAAAATCGGTCTAGTTGGACCGGAGATGTGGCCAAAATAGTTGATATTCATAACAATTATTCACGACTATCCATGCATTGCTAACTTCCTTGATTTCAATGCGCATTCCCTCACTTTTTATTCCAAAAAGTTTCATTCACTGTATTGTGAATATCGATTGGTACGCTAAAGTCAACATTTTCCAGCTAAGGCCCTTGACAGCAACAACATCTCTCCAACATTTCTCATAAATGACAAAAGCACCATAGGCCAATATACCAGTAGGGAAGAGGACGTCATTGTTGCCTACTCCTACTGAACTCACAAACTGGTTCTCAACATATCTGCGTAATAGATCTCAATTTGTTGTAATAGGAGGATCCAAGTCAAGCAGATTTATCCCTACATCAGGCGTTCCGCAGGGATCTATTCTGGGTCCGCTGTTATTTATAATCTTTATTAACGACTTCCTTGGAAAGCTCAACTTGTGCTCATGCTTTGCGGATGATCTTAAGCTATTTAGATCAATTAAAGGTGTCAATGACTGTTTATTACTGCAAAATGATCTGACGAAAATAGTAAAGTGGTGTAATGAAAACAGCATGACGCTTAATGTAAACAAATGTGCGGTAATGACAACCTCACATAGCAAAGATAAAATTATTTATCCTTACGCTATCGAGAATAAGGAACTTGGCCGAGTGAGCAAAAAACGTGATCTTGGAGTGATTTTTGACGATAAATTATCGTTTAATGAGCATGTGGAAGACATTTCGAGAAAATCTTACCGAACATTAGGGTTTATATTTAGATGTGATAAATACTTCTCATGTCAGTCAAGTATGCGTACATTATACTTAACACTTGTAAGGACTAAAATACTGTTCGACTGCGTGGAATCCTAAAGGCATTTGATCAAATTGAGAGAGTGCAGAAAAAATTTTCATGATTGTTCTACTGTAAATTCAAAATTGCTGATCCTCGATCTCCATACCTTGAAAGGCTACATCAATTGAAACTACATTCTTTAAAGGCCCGTAGGCTAGAGCAAGATGAAAAGATACTGCACAAATTGATCATTGAATTGAATTGAATTGAATTGGTCAAATAAATTCCTCACTCAGCCAACGCATATTTTTCACCATTCGAACTGATCAACGAGACAACGCCGGACTTTCTATCTTCCAAGGATGCTCACGAATTATCAATGGAATGCGCCTATTTATAGGATTCAGCGGAACCATGACATATACTTTAGTCATATTGACATAATAAACACCGGAATTTTCGCGTTTACCAGAATGCTCAAATCTTCTGTCACCTGGTTTTAGAACTTCTCTTTGTACATTTCTGTTATATAAAATTGTGATATTTTTTAGTATTAGCTTTTATATTTAGTAATTGTGAGGTATTTTGTAGTTGTATTAACTTATTTCATAATTTCGACTTGAACTCTCATAGAACTGTTCATTTGACTGGCTTGTTATTGGGCTTCGGCCTGTTAGTGCGGTCATTAAACAAATAAAAATAAAAAAACAAAGCTAAAATATCCACAAAGTTTTACTTGAACATGTAAAATATTGCACAAAGTAGATTTTTGTAGCACCAATGCAATTAGGACGTGTGCTACAAAATCCACAACACTATATTTTTTGCAAAGGTGCTTCGAAATAGACAAATATAAAATGAATCGAAATTTGTACGTAGGATCAGAGTTAGCCTAAGACCAGTCAGTGCGGAAAATCAACAATAATTAGCCTGTCGTTGTAAGTCTCGTCAGTAAGTCATTCTGTCACACATCCCTATTTATAGAAAATTCTAAAAATTCGTCAAAAATAGAACAATATAACAACAAGGGATCCTTTCTTCCGTCCGTCACAATCGTCCTTAGAACGCGACAAAATCAAATTGACATGACATTAATGTATTTTTAAATTTAAATTTGTTTCAATGAAATTTATTTTTCTTTGAATTTGATTTTGTCGCGTTCTAAGGACGATTGTGACGGACGGAAGAAAGGATCCCTTGTTGTTGTATTGTTCTATTTTTGATGAATTTTTAGAATTTTCTATAAATAGGGATGTGTGACAGAACGACTTATTGACGAGACTTACAACGACAAGCTAATTAATGATGAATATATGAAAGTCCATTGTACATACGTTTAGACAAAAAAAAATCCACATTTCAATGCTATTTGCGATTAAGAAATCTGTCGTATTTCGACTACTATGTGCAAAAACAACTAGGCAAGGGACCCATACTCATCAGAATATTGTCGTAGCGTGCATATACACTTGGTCATAGTGTGTAGAACTATACACTTTTTTACCTGCCGATCCTATAGCACTTAGCATGTAGAACTATACACTTTTTTATCTATCTAGAACGATAATCCCGAACTTATCCCTCTAGGGCAAATTTCCTTATCTCGATTTATCTGTTCTCGATAGATAAAATAGCATATATATGCACCTCTTGCCCAGATTGTTATTTTTACGTGTGGGGCTTTGTGGCCCTAGCCTTAGACATGGGTCATAATACCACACGTCAAAATAAAAATCTGGGCAAGAGGTGCATATATGACCCATGCCTTAGGCTAGCGCCACTATGCCCCACACGTCAAAATAACAATCTGGGCAAGAGGTGCATATATATATGACCCATGCCTTAGGCTGGGGTTACAATGCCCCACACGTAAAAATAACTACTTTGGCAAGAGGTGCATAATCTACTATTACCCGCCGATCCTATAGGAAATCACAGGGGTTGAATAGATAATATCCTGTGATTGTGTCCTATGAAAATATCCTAGAATCAAGAAGGAAATTTGCCATGCAGAAGAAGGGAGTAGTAAATCATATTTCGTTACAGAGGGCTTTTTATGATAACTACAGATTTACTATGCAAAGCTACTTTCTGTTTGAAAGTGGTAGGGAAGAGGAAATCGTTACGCTACGACTACTGGTGCCAAATTGAAATTTATATGATCTTTAATACGCTTTACTGCAGTTGCAATGACTTTAGCAGATTTTCGGCACCAGGTTCTATTCAAGTACGCAACCTGGTCCCGAGTCGGAACCAAGTGCGCATTTATGTACTCATTTCATCATCCAACATTGTCAAAGAAATTTTTTTGACACTGGGCTGCCTTCTGGAATCGACCAAAGTAGCTCCATCTTAAGGTTCCAGAAGGCAGCCCGGTGCCAAGAAAATTTCTTTGACAATGTTGGAGGATGAAACGAGTACATAAATGAGCACTAGGCTCCGACTCGGCACCAGGCTGCGTACTTGAAAAGTAATAGTAGCCTCATAGAATCTGGTGTCGAAAATCTGTTAAAGTCATTGCAACGGCATTAAAGGGTATTAAACGTCATATAAATTTCAATTTGGCACCAGGCTGCTACTGTCCTCTATGTCGACAGTAAAATATGTTGAGTACATACTGGACAAGGGACCAGTTTACTGCATGAACTATTTATTTCATCGTCGCTTAGAACATTTTCATGTAGGAAAATTACAACAAACAGAGGCCTTTTTTAAGTTATTTTTAAGCAAATTTAAAAAAAAAAAAAAAAAATTGTACTAGGGCTAATCTTAAAACCAGCCTATAGCAAAAAATTCTTTTCAAGGTGGGACCGACCTCAGGATCGGCCCTAAGAAGCATGTGCAAAAATTTCGCCTCTTTTTTCTCTACAACATTGCACAAAAAACTTCATAATTTAATAAAGGAACGTTCGGAAAAACCACCAAAAATGTCGTCTAGCGACGCGTAGCATTAATCGGGCCTACACTGAGGACTCTACAGCCGAAACCACTCAGTCGATTTTAAATAAATTCATTTTCGTGGTTTTCTGAGGTCCACATCTTTCATTCAAAACCTTGAAGAGCGACTTCCGTTCTAATTTCGCAGAGATATAAGTGAAAAAATTTCATCAACCTTCAAAAAACGACGTTTTTGACCACTTTTTCAACCGTAACTTCGAAAGCTCTGAAAAGATTTTGCCCAAATTCCATTTCATAATCAATTGTTCGATTATCTTTCAGAAAAAAAAGTATTACCATAACAGTAGAAGATTTACCCGATTTATGTAGAAAAAACACTTAAAAGATTTTTCGCGCCGCATCGTGATTCTTAATAGTTATTTGTGTGTCTGTTTTTGACGACTGATTTTAGACAATTTCGCGTGTTGTACATGCGAAAGTGCCTAAAATGAGTCGTCCAAAACAGATACACAAAAAATGTTTCATGCAGAGGTCCAAAGTCGAGAGAAATTTGTAAAAGTTCCTTCGATTTTGGCCCCTAGGCATGAAAACATTTTTTGATTGTTATGTAAACGACACTTCGTGAGAAAACATTAAAGAAGCGTCCACTCGCGAGGTCAGAAAAAAATTTGAGTTTCCTCACAGGAAAATGATATTTTCGCTACCGGGAAATGAGGTTATTGTCACCGGGAAATTTTGTCTATTTTTTTAGATAACCGGGAAAAATCAAAAAGAAAAATGTAGATACCGTGGAGAAAACTAACATAAGTTTTGCACTTCCGACAAACAGAGTAGCGACTCGCAGCCATTTAACCCAACCTGTAATGCTAATCCAGCTGTGGGTAATCATCCCCCTTTACTGAGTGTACGAGATATGGACAAGATATGGTGAAACAGTTGTGAAACTTAACTTAGTTTCATTGATTAGAAGATTTTGTTTGTATTTCCGAGGGATGGCATTTCCAAACCATTTTCTTTTGAAGAAAGGAGATGTTATGAGGGACACACATACGAACTACGTTAGAGGTGTACGATATGCATGTCAGTGGGAATATCAGTCATTGTATAAGAACAATAAACCTATTACAGATTCGATTCTAATTTCCAAAAACCATTTCCATTGAAAGAAAAATCCAAAAACCAAATTTTAATGGATTGGTCAGTACCAATAAAAGCATGAGCTCTAAAGTGTTTATATTCTGACCAATTCATAAGAAAAAAATTCAAACATCATTCATAGTTCATAACGCCGATTGTTTATAATTAATTTATACGAACAAATTTTCTTCCACTGATCGACTGACATGTCTCACATCCACCATTTTCAATACTTAAATCAAGACTTAAATCTCATCTTCACACATACACAAACGATCATTTTCCATCAACAGCCAACCAAAACTCAAAATCACTGCTCTGCAACCACACGCAACAAAATACAATGATCATCCTTTCGTCTCCGCAAAGCATCGAAAAAAAGTTATAGAAAATGTGAAGAAAAAAATTCAGCTCGTAAATGAGGCAGTTGTGGTGCTGCTTGCTCATTTAGTTCGATTTTAAAATTCAAATGATTAAGACGTGCCTTCTCTCAATTATAAATTGTTTATTAATTCTGTGGCATCATTGGACATATTTTGTGTAATTATTTTCATAAGACGTGAATAAATTAAATATTTATAATATTTTTTAATTGCCCAAACAATGCTAGACCAATCAATAAGACGAATAAATAAACACGAAAAAAAATTTGTTTAAAAAACCGTATGTAGTGTGATGTCGGTGGATTACGTTTTAATTTAAATATTTTGAATTTTATTCTAAACAATTACGTGAAAAAGAGGATCGTTTGCTAAGGTCGAGGTCGTTTTGATCATACACCTTGCTCGCATATCGAAATGATTAAATCTGAGGAGCACGCTGATTCAAGTAGTTCTGCTCTTATGTATCATCGCAATCCAACGTCAAACATAATGCCAACGTCATCCATTCAACCGATGCAAAACATGCTATCGACATCGAACGCTGAAATCCTAGACAATTCGGGACATTTAGATGAAAAGCCTCCACACCATTTAATTTATCACTCGAATATAATGGAACACATCAGCCAAAATGACGATAAGCCGACACCGTCTTACTTAATCCGTTACATAAACAGCTCATCGCCGAACAATAATTCACACAATTCCATAATGAGTCCTTCCACCGGTGGTGTACCGAAACAACACAACACCATCATAACAACGTCACCAATGAGGAATTCTATGACCCAACTAAATTCGTCCATAAATGCACTGTCAATGACCGGATTACCCACATCAACACCCCACATAAGCAGCGGCACTGCATCGACGATAAAATACTGCAACAGTTCACCGTCGGTGGATACATCACACAATGCCAACAATCTATCGCCCACATCGTCTACATCAACTACCGTCGGCTCAAACAGCAATGTGCAAATGAGTAACATTGGAGGATCTATGGACATATCGTACAACAGCAACACATCCAGCAGTCCAATGCAGAAGACGACGTCATCACATCATCCACATCATCACATGGACTCACAATTGAGTACACCAGACACAACGAAAAAGTCATCGGGCGGCAGACGAGCCGAAAAACCGCCGTTAAGTTACATTAACATGATTGCCATGGCCATTCGGGATTCGCCACAGAAGAAACTAACTCTTAGTGAAATTTACAATTATTTGCAGAAAAAGTGAGTGATTCGAAAATGCATGTGAAAAGTCACCAAAGTCAATTTCTCCACCCCTATTCCCCAAGAAAGTAGAAGTTGCTAGAAAAATAGTAGATATGTATCGAAAAAACGAATAAAGTGAAGAAGAGTTAAAAAGAAGAATTTTAAATGTAAAACGGATCGTAGTGTTGCAAAGGGACTACATGGTAGTAACATTTCAATTTGAAATTTTTTCGGATTTTGTTCTTTCAATGAAATGTCCGAGTAGTGAAATCATTTCGAAGTGACATTAAGAGCAACAAAAATGTTTTTAAGGCAATTCTTGAATTTTTTAATTTCTTAAAATTCTAAAGGTTCTCAAGTGTCTCAATCCAAGAAATTCGATTTATCGAAAGGAAGTTAACAGAAGTAGATATCTGAGTAAGATTTCTGAGACGGAATGGAATTTCAAATTCTCAAATTCTTACGAGTCCTCACCAGTAAAAACGTGGGCTTTCAAAAATATGAAAATTGAAATTGAATTGAAAAAAAGAAATATTCTATTTTCTTTTCGGTGGTTTCAACGGTACCTCCCTGATACATAGATCGGGAGGTGCGGGAAACTGGTAATGAAGATAAGGTGTCAAAATAATAGTGTCAAAAACTAACTGCCTTCTGTATTCTTCACTCTAGAACTGATTATAGCGGGCTGGTGCAAGAATTTAGAGGCTTTGAGAAAATACGCTAGAGATAGACAACAACAATATATTGTGGTTGACCAGAACTAACGCCTAGCTCAACATCGTCCGAAAAGTATTTCGGGCGTTATTGATCGGGCGAGATTCAGCATGTGCCAAGCTGCAGTCTCTACCGAGGCTAACTTTGTTGCAAGAAAATCAGCTCGCTTTAGAACTTTTCAACGAATTCAGCTAATTCTTGTAAATTTATAAATGAAATGAAATGTGCCAGTTCAATGTCTCGGTATTCTGCCGTGCAAGGTATAAAAACCTTGCAAACCGGTTTTAACAAAAGAACTCTTTTGTTGTAACCGGTTTGTAAGGTTTTCACACTTTGTACGGAAGATTGTAAGAATATAAAGCATTTGTAAAAGGAGAAATGCTTTGTTAAAGGGGAATAGTACATTACAATACTATGAAGTATATGCTAGTACACATCGAGTTATATACTTCATAGTATACGTGCCAGGGTTTCTTGGTGCAGACTTGACATTTGATTTCAGTAACATTTGTTCATTACTTGACACCAACATATGGTAAAAATTTTTTGGAACGATATTGAGCGGGCGAAACTACACACTTTTTCGTAATAGCGCCTGCTCCATATTTGAACGAATAATTGTTGCGGGCGTAGCTTAGTTTCGCCCGATGCAATATCGTCCCGGGCTATTTTGACCTGAGCGTCAATTCCTGTCACCTACATAGTGTTCCATCTTCACTTATTTATCGTACGGTAACGTTCTTATAACTAATTCTTGCGTTACATATCATCTTATATATAACACTCAGTTCAATTATTTTTACACAGTTCATTGATATATCAGATGCAATCTGCCGGGAGAATGGCCTAGCCAACTGATTCGGCAGCCGTTAATCGATGACATTACGTCTATTTACAGACACTGAGTTTGTCATCTATTCACATTTTTCTTTCACATTCATCACAATTGCAGGTTGTAAGCACCATCTGTGTACAGATTGTTATAGACAGGTTCCATTAGCTGGAGAGGTTGAAATCATGCACATCGATGCGGTTTTCTTGGTTGATAAGTTGTTCCCCCATTGTATGTACAAAAAAAATCATTGTACGGAGAAAAGTCATTCTTCTCGATTATTCTCACTTAACTGTGATTCATTTTACTCGATGCAACTCGGTTTCCATCACTGAAAATAGCGTTAAAACTCATTTCTGAGAGACTTCGCGAGTACAATGAAGAGTGAGAGTGTTATTTGAACTCGTGTGTATGCGTCCCTCACTACCGGCTCTGGTTGCAAAAGCCAAACTTGGTTAATATAGAAATCTACCAAAATTAATTAAACAAAGTTTTTGTGATTGAAAGATATTTTTTCTTTCAGATATGACTTTTTTCGTGGTCAGTATGTCGGTTGGAAAAATTCGGTTCGACATAACCTTAGCCTGAATGAATGTTTCGTAAAAATTCCAAAGGTAAGTGGCGAAAGGAAAAACATTATCTTTAATGTCCTGTGGGTTACAGTTTGGGCATCATGACCCAAATGAACATCGGAAAAGGGTGAAGTTACAGTATAACTCCCGCCCGCCCTTTCGTATTTTCGTCTGCTTCGTATTTAAACACCTCATATGCCAAGAGCTTACTACATCAAGTTCTCAACCGAGCTCTCTCTGCAACTTCCGTTTCTAATACAACCCCTCATGTTCGATATGTTCAACTTTTCCGACTCACTTTCTACTGATTTTTATCCTCGAAGGGCATATGTTGAATAAAAAATTTGCAAAAAATGTACACCTAATCAAATCCGAATGCACTTTTTATGCAATATAATTCTTCCAATGCAAAGTTTTGTGCACAAAAAACTGGCTTTATTGGCAAATATCGAGATTTTAGGAACGAAACTACTTTTAACTTTTGTTTGTTTAAATCGTACGTGTATCAAATACGGGCCGTAATTAACAGCCATAATTTTCAAATAAATTCAACTGCTCTCAATTCCTTCCTTTTCGGTAGTAACTTTTTGTTTCTTTTCTGATCCTCTAACTTCACATTATTGGTGTGCTGAAGCACAGCAAATGCGATTTATTACATTGCACTGAAACTTTATTGGAGATCTTTTAATTTCCAGGGCATAGGGCTCGGAAAGCCGGGTAAAGGGCATTATTGGACAATTGACTCCAAATCGGAATACATGTTTGAAGATGAAGGCAGTTTAAGACGACGGCCACGAGGATTCCGGCGAAAACATCAAATGAAATCCTATCCAGGTCCTAGTGGGTTTTATCCATCATCTAACGGCTACGACGGCACATCGATTCCGGTACATACATTTTTGCTGAACGAATTCGTCGAAAAGTTGTTAATTTTTTACTTTTACTTTAGGAATTGCCAAATTGTTATCCACAGTCGTATGACTACGGGTATGGATCACCTGCTGCTACATACGCAGACTCATGGAATCCGTATGCGGCAGAAGCTCAGTATTCTAAGATATCACATGGATCGATGCAAGATGGAACATCGTCACCATTACAGGGTGCCAATGGCTCGATAGAATATCCAGGCTATCAATACAATCACAGTCCATACGTGCTCGATGGTGGTAAGTTATCTTGCAATTATATTTAACAATGGTCAAATGTGCGAAAAATCTCGTTTTGATATTATTGCACCCAAAGAATATAATTTTTCTACGCCCGCTATACGATCTATAGAGTAGAGTCAACAACTCGAATCAACGTATTAAAAGCCACTAACAATTATTCACAAATACTGTTAAATTGTTCAAAAATCTGAAGGACAAAAATGTTGCCGTTTTCGACATTTTCGACACTTCAGTACACTTTGTCTTTAAGATCATGTGTATATCAGCCCAACTGGTCATAGAATGATCCTACGGTCTATTTTCACCTGTTGCTGCCCGCAAATGTTTTCCAATCTCATTCATGAACTGTGTTGTGTCAGATCCCATTGGACCAAGAGTTTCAAAAGATATTTGCGTGAAATAGTATAATTTCTTTGAAGCTCTGTGTAGTGGGTTATGCTTTCTGAGTTTTACGACAAAACCAGGTGTTTTTGCTGATGATCGTATATAGGATGGGACGACCGTATCTCGTAGGGTGATATCCCATAATTATAGAGCTTTACCTCGATACCAAGGACTGATAGTGACGCAATCGGTTCGCTTGCCATGATCGGGCTTCATTTATGAACCATGTTTATGTGAATAATTTTATAATGTCGTTGGATCCTGCTGATATCTTGTGTAGTCTTGAGAGAATGGGCTTCTAAAAACGACGTTTCTCTCTTTGGTGAGGCTAGGGCACCGTTTACTCCACCTCGTTCCGAAATATTTTGTTGTAGGACCACAAAATACTATTTCTGACGCATATAGCGGCCGAAAAAGTACTTTTCCGGACTCAAACAACAATAACAAAAGCTTTAAGTTTTCGATCGGAGTTGCCGTAACGAAAAAGGTCGAATTATGGTCATTAGGAGCAAAATAGTATTTTGTGGCCTAGGACGGCAAAATAATATTTCGGAACGAGTTGGAGTAAACGGTCCAAAGCGTAGCCGAGGACCTTGCTGACTCCACCAAGATCCGAAATATGTTTTGGGTGCTGGGTGTGGCAGGGCCTTAGCTAGGAAGCATTAATGGGGGGGGGGGGACTTGCAACACCAACTGAAAATATCGCGAGCGGAGGAGGCGAAATTTTTTTGGGTTTATCATTAAAATTTTGACGTAACGGGCGGGGTATAAAGCCCATTACACAATTAGTATATAACCTTGCATGTAATGCGATATTAACAAAGTATCCAATACATTGCACAATGGACATATGCACCAGCGCGAGAAAAAGAAATTAAGATAGTCTAGGATGAAGTCAAAAATTTAACCTTGGAGCAAGTAAGCGCCGCAGGCGAAAATTTTGTAGCTTTTTGCGAACACAGATGAACAGATACAACTTTTGTATAAAAATGATTTTCTCAGGGCGGTGTCCAGACGTTCCAGGGCGCGTTCTTTAGGTATAGTGATCAGAATTTCATTGGGTGCTATGCCTCGAACCCATAATTAATAAAAATTGCTCAAATAAAATTTTACTCGAGTTATCGCGGTGACAGAGAGAAGGACAAGTTTTTTATTTTTCTGATTACAAACGTCGTGGTAAACGCAATTGAACCCTTTTTCGAAGAACTCCGTATCTTCGTACGGGTCTAACAATACAGCAAATGTTTGTCGGGTACGCTGTTCGTTAATCGTTCCTTGTAGCAATTTCTTGGTGTCCTTTCCTTCCACACAAAAATCCAATGCAAGAATAATTTACACAATTTTAACACAACGTTTAACAAGAAGAGACCTAATTCTAAATCTCGAAAAAGTCAAGTGTTTCAAACCAAACGTTTAAAAGTACTTCAATGACCTTTTCTTGTTTTGACATAAATTACCAACCCCCCATAAAACAGTGAACTGTGCGTTGCACTACAAATTTGTGTAATTTATGTTTGAAAACCACTTCAAATTCACGTAATGCAAGAATGAGTAGAAGTCTTAAAATTGTTGAACATTCCAATAAATTAGTTAGAGAAGATGTTAAGTAGTTTTCTGGATGACAAGCGAGTATATATGTAATTGAAATATGACAAACTGATAAAATGTTGTTAGTATCTCTATTAATGTGTTGTATTCATTTGTGCTAATGATAAGAAAATTTTATTAAAGAGGCTTTTAATATTTTTTGAAACCTTTTTTTAATTGAGGTCTTAAAGTTTTTTTCTTATTTCCATCATTAATAAAATCAAATGATGTAACGACGTCATTCCAAATATGAAGGGGACCCTAAAGTTTTATTTCTTTGTGATTTATATTTTTGAATGTTTGCTGAGGAAGTGTCGTGTCATCATCACTACTACTTAGAGTGTCTTAAGACAGTGTCTAATAAAATATGATTCTCGCTGTAAATCCTTGTACGCAGACGAGTGAATCAACAGCTTCAACCAATTTCGTGAATTTCCTTTATACCAAATAATCCTTTCAAAATTTTCAAACTTATTCCTGCAATTATTCACATCGTCGAATTTTAGAGCAAAATGGAAATTATATCGTCAAATCTTGAATACTTTACTACAGGAAGGGAATCATAAGATTGTGAAACTATTTTTTACCAGCTGGTTCAGGTTCACAAAACAAGACAGCGCGATTAAATGTGTTCTACAGGGTGCTCTTGTAAAATTTGTTTTTTTTGCAACGAATTACAATTTGAAACTTTTAACGTAATATACAGTATCACAACAAAAACCTCTTAAAAGGTAGAGTGTGACGCAGTCCGTGAGTCTGCTTCCAAAATTAATGATATCGCTCTACGTGACGCTATCGCTGATAATACGCAGAAGTTTGTTTGAATAGAACCTTGTGTTCAAAGTCTTAATTTCCTGAAAAATTACAGCGCTGTTTTCTAAACAAAATTACATTGTGTTAAAAAATTTGATTTTGTTTTTTATTGTGTAGATTGTTTAAGGTAAATTTAAATTTATACGTGTAAAAACTGAAAGTATCGAAAAATTATTCCGCTGGTGGGTCCGGCATTTGTGACGCAATTTTTTTAACACAACGTAATTTTGTTTAGAAAACAGCGCTGTAATTTTTCAGGAAATTAAAACTGTGAACACAAGGTTCTATTCAAACAAACTTCTGTGTATTATCAGCGATAGTGTCACCTCAAGCAATATCATTAATTTTGGAATCAGACTCACGGACTGCGTCACACCCTACCTTTTAAAAGGTTTTTGTTGTGATATCAGTCGTTTTGGAAGTTTTCAGTTGTTGAAAAAAATTCTATTTTTTGAAAAAATTTTTCTCCGAAAAAAAATTGTCTTCGAAAAAAATGTTCCTCACAAAAAAAAAATTTCTCCGAAAAAAATTTTCTCTCACAAAAAAAAATTTCTCCGAGAAAAATTTTCTCCAAAAAAATTTGGTCTACATACAAATTTTCCTCCGAAAAAAAATTTTTCTCCAAAAAAATTTTCTCCAAAAAAATTTGTCTACATTGTCGTTCAACAAAATTTTTTCCAAAAAAAATTTTTCTCCGAAAAAATTTTCCCCGAAAAAAATTGTTCTCCGAAACATTTTCCCCGAAAAAAATTTTTCTCCAAAAAAACTTTCCTTTGAAACAAATTTTTTTCCAAAAAATTTTCTCCAATAAAATTTTTCCTTAGGAGGAGAATCATAAGATTGTGCAACGTTTCGTTTTAACTCGTTTCATCGAAAAGCCCAGTTTTGCATGCACAAAATACAAGAAAATATGTGAAAATAGAGATAAAAGAGAAATAAAAAAGTTGCACAAGCTTATGATTCTCTCTCTGTACAAAAAAAATTTTCCCCAAAAAATTTTTCTCCAAAAAAATGCTGGTAGCCATTTTCTTATGATCCGAAAAAATTCTCCTGATGAAACTCTATAACTTTCTAGAAGAAATCAACTCTGCAAGTGTTATCATTCCGGAGCAAAAATTCGAAAACCCAAAGAAGCATAATTTATACCTAACAAAAATCCAAGATGGCGTCACTTTGGCAGATTTCTGAAAATCCCAAAAATTCTGCTGATCAAACTATATAACTTTCCCGAAGAAACCAACTCTCTAAGTATTGTAGTATTGTAGTATTGTAGTAGCTTCGGAATGTTAAAATTCGAAAACCAAAAAAAAACCTAATTTATTGCTTGGGAAAATTCAAGATGGCGCCAGTTTACTGCTGGCTTCCATTTTCTTAAGATCCCAAAAAATTCTCCTGACCAAACTCTATAACTTTCCCGAAGAAATCAACTCTGTAGCTATTGTCACTTCGGAGCTAAAATTCGAAAACTCCGAGCATTACCTAAAAAACCCTCAAAATTGACCACTTTTCCACATGCCACGGCATTTCCAGAACTTTCCCGGAAAAACGGCATATGAAATTTTTCATTTGGGGTCGAGACTGACGTTCCCTGAAAATTTTAAGGAAATCGCTCGGGCGGTTCTCGAGAAAAAAAAACTAGATAGATACATACATACATAGAGACATAGAGGCATAGATAGATTGTTGACACACAACACAGGAATGAAATTCTGATTACTTTCAAAGATAATTTTACCATTAATATATAGAAATTGGTCATCTTTGATTGGCGATATCTCGGCTCGTTTTCAACCGATTTTGATGAGTGAGGGCTCGTTTGAAAGCTGCTGCGACGTATTTTTTTTTTTAAATAATTTGGAGGGGGAGGGGTCGTGGGGAAAAAAGTGAAAAGTTCGCCTATATATGGCTCCTTGTCCCAAATGTTTTAGTATGGAGTTTTTTGGGTTTGTGGACGTTTTTTTTGGGTGTGGGGACTGCGTCACGCTCTCCGCTACCGCACCGAGCATGATTCATTTCGACCCAAACATATTGTTTCTTGTATAGATTCTAAAGCGTTGATTGTATTGGTCGTGCGATGCGCTTTTTTTCTTTCGTCCAATATAATCAACACTTAATGGCATCTGCGAATATTCGCATGTGGTATGCGAAAAAAAGCATCGCACGCAATATAATCAAAGCTGAAAACCAACCAGGTCCATAGCCAGCATGAATTGACATCGCAATATTACGAAAATTGAATTAATTAAAAAAAAAACTGTCTAATTTTGCCGAAGGCGACAATTTTTCTGTTTCCATTTGCATGGAGTATTTTTTTTTCAAATTATTCTAGCTAATCTTTACTTTGAAAGCTGTAGATAGCGAGATTCTTGCAATTTGTTGGTGACTCGCTCAAAGTAAAACCTTCCTCTTTGAATATAGTTATTTAGGAAGTAACATGCGCCGCAGGCGACATTTTAGAATCTCAACTGAACAGAGGCGCCAAAATTCATTTGACTCAATGTAGAATTCAAAAATGTAATTTGACCGTACTGATTTATTTATTGGAAATTTCGAATACTGTAGGCAAATTTGTTATTTCAAGTTACACTCCCGGGACGTTGCTAGCAACCTTTTACAGAAGGGCTTAGGCCACGACCTTTACGAAAGTAATGTCTATTTGTGAACACAGTGCAAGCGGAGCGAAAGAAATTTTTTGTAGTCTGTTGCATACTGTACGTTACATTGTAAAATGAAATGTTTCGAAGTAGCTGTGTATTGTTCACAAACGTTTACTAGCTTGACGCTAGGGATTTTTTAGAGAAGAATAGAAAACAATAAAGTTGGTAGTTTCTTTATTGCAATTTTGCACATTCGTACACACCAAATCCGGGCCCGAGTAACAACAAAAAAAAACAGAAGGCGATGATTTACGAAAGTTTTGTAAATTATTTTTAGATCCAATGCAGACGCTACACTATGAAGTCAAGTTAAATTGAAACACTCTCTTAGCTTACCCCTGAAAAACCAATGTCTTGCCGCAGGTGTAAATTTTGAGGTAAAAGGTAGTTCGAATGCAAGATTTTTTATAAAATAACAGAAAAGCTGGAGTTGAAATTGAAAAGCTGAGACAAAAGTATACATTTTTTTAGTGTCGTGGGGGTCTCTGTAACGGATCAAGTGGGCTGTGTCACCTTTAACCTATTTCGTTTGCAATTTCTCGATGAAACACAAAGTCTAATACGTATTTTAGGGCCTGGGGTCAGCTTTAGTTTTCGAAATAGTTTTTTTCATACGCAATCGCAACCGGGGCCTTGAATTGCTTCAAGTGGGGCGATCGCCCCAGTGTAGTTGACGCCCTTGCAGCTTCCACATGTTTCACTCGTTACATTTGGACTTCCTGTCGAAGTCGAAACTTAAACAGGCAGTTTATGATGAAATTTGTCATATTGTCGACTAAGGCAACATTGCATAACAAATTGCGACCAGTCAACAATTTTAAAAATACGTTTTTGATTCGACCCGAATCAAAATTCAGTAAACTGTTTTTCAGTTCAGATTTAGGTCAAAAAAATCAACCTGAAACCTGAAAAGAGAATAGATGTTGCAAATAGATTCGAACGTATCTAAGTAAATATTGCCTTAAGCTGCAATTAAATTGGATTGGAAATTTAAAAAAGTTTGAAAAAAATAAACTCAAAATTTTTTTTGTACTAGGGCCGATCATAGAACCGACTTAGTGTGCTTAGGAAAGGCCTCTGACCCATACTTCCACGGACTGAAAAGTTCGCCTCTCTTTTCTCTGCAACACTGCACAAAAAACCTCCTCATTAAAGGCATATTCACGAAAACCATCAAATATCGTGATGGGTCGCGTCGCGTAAGTTGGGCCCACACTAAGGACCCTACAGCAAGAACCACTCAAGAGTTTTCACTAATTTGATTTTCGTGATTTTCTGATGTCCTTATTCATTCAAAACCTCGAAGAACGCTTTTCGTGCTAATTTCGCAAAGATCTAAGGTAAATACTTTCACCGACCTTCAAGAAAACACGTTTTTGATCACTTTTTCGACCGTAACTTTGGATGTTACAATAAAAATGTTTGTGGCCAACCTTTGTACTTCGTACGGGTCCGCAAAGTTTTTCTTAATCGACTCAATTTTGTCGACGCAATTTTCGTGGTACGGATGTCACACGTCCACATCGAACATGGGCGAAATAAACGCTTTTGAGGGCCTGTACGTTTGGCACTCGACAATCGAATACGATTTTGAGATAGTATTCTGTACATGCCTATAAATGGTGAACTGTTTGTCTATCCACTTAATTGTAGTGGAGATTGTACAAAACGTAATACTGAATAGCACGTCCGAAGCAACGATGTAAAAAACTCTTCCGAACCGGCCTCGCCTCAGGGCCTACATTTTGGGTCCGAAATTTTTTCTCGAAGACTGTTAGGAGTTCGACTACCTGTCAAATAGAAAAAGACAAGAAAATCGACCATCACACTACAATTATTCTTGTGAAATGCAACAAAGTCATATATACCTTCTTATGAATGACATACTTCTTTTTTGCAAATCAATAGTAGAGTTTGCACCTCTTTCCAAAATGAATATTTTGAGGATTCAAGAAATTGTGTACCGAGCCGAAGGTGTTTATTAATTCAAATTGAAGCAAACATGAAATGCGAGATGGTTGGAAGTGTTGATAAATTTATGGGTACTACGTATTTTTTGCAGAACAAGTGCGAGGTGTGCGATATGCAAATTATGCATTTTATTTGCTCCAGCTGATGGTTATGTAAACCAAATTTGCTCCTAGCGAGTAGACTAAGACAAGCCACTGAATAAAGCTATTTCTCTCTTAATTTAGTAGCCTCAATTTGTTAGCGTTGTTTCAACGTAACGTTCGTAACATCGACTTCTACCTTGTTGGAAAAAAACCTGCCAGATCTAAATTCATGTGATCAAACGATATCATATTCGTTACATAAAGTAAATATAAACAAATTAATTTCAGGTCTACGAATGGCCACTCTAACACAAATGCCTCCGACAACTTTATCACCTATGCCACCACCTGTATCAAGCGGTGGTGTTCTATTGGACCGTAAAGGTAGTTATGCATCATCTTTATCCCCTCCACTTACATCACATTCACCTTTGCATCACACGAACATCAATGGCGGATTGTCAGCACCATACTACGAGCATATTAAATATTCGAATTGAATGTCTGATTTTCATTCATTTTATTCAATTTGCGTTTGTATTATGCATGTTAGAATCTTGTTTTGAGAAAATTTGAAATTTTGTAAATAAAAAAAATTTTCTTTTGATATTTGGACATTTGTTTCTTAAAAATGAAAATAAAATTAGAGCTGCAATAGCTTCAAAATGTCCTTGTTGCAACTTTTGGACCATATGATAAGGATGAACGATGATTTAAATTAGCTTCTCACAGAACTTTGCCAATAGAAGCACCCAAGAAGCTTTGGAGAATACCATAACCTGAGCTGTTGAAAATCCGGCTAAAGGATGTAAATGTGCGAATAAACAGTTTTCACAATAAACGAATAGCTAAAGTATTAAAATGTAAACCGTTTTTACATGGGCCTGAATAGGTCCGGATGAATTTTTGAATTTTCCTCTCATTTTCGTAACCTCCGCAATTAAAGTTGTATATGTTTATGTAACCTGCTTGGGACGGTTGATTCGAAATTCTTACAACTCGCGAAATTGCCTGAAATAATAAATCTTGTAAAACAGATACGTGAATAACTAATGAACTCAAATGTCTCATAGAGCAACTGTTAAAAATAGAAACTTCCTGCATTTACATTAATTTATTGAATGAAGGAACGTGATGTCTAGGCTCCTGAAAATACGCTGAATTTAAATAATATAAATCTTCAATACTAAAAGAAATACGAAGTGACTATTGGCAAACATGTGCGACACTACTAGAAATCTTTGTAAGGAAATTATTAGTGCAATTATTTTACGGTCGAACTTTAGAGCGAATGCATAATACAATGCGTCCTTTATAATATTCGCATTGTATTGAGAATTTGCTCTAAAATTCAACAGCGAAAAAATGCGTCATGCATTTTCTCGTGTCGCACTTTTTATCTGTTGAATTTTAGAGTGAATCGGCCA
>WJQU01001617.1:0-25000 GCA_029228625.1 Pseudolycoriella hygida | reverse complement strand
GCTGTTGATGATGACTTTTCGAAAGACATGACCTGTTCACAAGAATAAAACGTGTGTAGGCTTTCTCGGTTGCGATTTTCTTTTTAGTTCTTCTGATACTGCGGTGAAGGTTAAAAGATTCGTTGCGGAAACATTTTAAAAGATTCGTTGCGGAAACGTTTCGACTGTTGCTTTTTTTCATTTTATTTTGACAACAATTCTAGTGTTTCATTGTGAAGAATAAAAAAAGCAAAGAAAATGTGGAAATTTGTATTCATTTGGTGTGCAATTTTAGTTGTTTGTTGCAACGGTTTATTGTCGTATGCGTTCAATGAGGCAGTAAAAAATTATTTGTATCAAATAAATGTTGGGCCACCTGATCGATATGGACAATATGGATATTCAAACAAATTTAATGGTAAGATTGAGAAAAAAATAAAAACACGATCACATTTAGGGAGTAAAAGTGGAATTAAATTATAAATGAGTTGTTACGAATGTTACAATGAATTTCAATGTATTTAACAATGAAATATTAATTTCTTGAATTAATTGCTCGTGGGTGAATTTTTGTTTGAATAAAAAAAAGTGGGGAGGCAAACATTGACTGATTATCGTGTCTATAATAACAAAAAATAAAGGGCACATTTATCTCTCTTTATATTGAACTTTACTATGTTAAACTAATCAAAGATGACGCCACCTATATGCTTAGCTACTATTGTATGGCTTCTGACGACGTTACAAGCCCAGGCCTATTATCATCGAATTTATTTCCTATAATTTTCATGAATTTTCACAAATTTCCACTAGATCCACCAGCGGAATAATTTTTCAATACTTTCAGTTTTTAAACGAAGGAATTTAAATTTACTCTAAACAATCTACGCAATAAGAAATAAAAGTCAAATTTTTGCAGCAACTGAAAGTACAGAAAAATTATTCCGCTGGTGGGTCCGGCATTTGTGACGCAATTTTTTCAACACAACGTAATTTTGTTTTAAAAAAAGCGCTGTAATTTTTTCAGGAAATCAAAATTTTGAACACTTGAGGTTCCATTCAATCAAACTTCTGCATATTATCAGCGATAGCGTCACCCCAAGCGATATCATTAATTTTGGAAGCAGACTTACGGACTGCGTCACACTCTACATTTAAAGAGGTTTTTGTTGTGATATCAGTCGTTTTGGAAGTTTTCAGTTGTTGAAAAAATTTCTATTTTTTGAAAAAAATTTTCTCCAAAAAAAATTTTCAACAAAAAAATTTTTCCTAAAAAAATTTCCGAATAAATTTTCTTTCCGAAAAAAATTGTTCTCCAACACCTTCGGATACCGTCGGAACACCTCGTGTCACATTCGGCTGCCTTCGGAACACTTCGTGTCACCTTCGGCTACCTTCGGAATACTTCGTGTCACCTTCGGCTACCTTCGGACCACTTCGTGTCACCTTCGGCTAACTTCGGAACACTTCATGTCACCTTCGGCTACTTTCGGAGCACTTCGTGTCACCAATTCTTCTCACTGATTCATACAACTTTCCTGAAGAAACCAACTGTCTAGGTATTCTTATTCAGAATTTAGCAAAAAATGCTAAAAAATTCTCCTGGCCAAACTCTTTAACTTTCCAGAAGAAACCATCTGTCTAAGTATTGTCATTCCGGAGCTAAAATTAGAAAACCAAAAAAAACCTAATTTTCATTTGGGGCCGAGGCTGACGTTCCCTGAAAATTTCAGGAAGATCGGCTGTCTAGTTCTCGAGATCGAAAATTATTGATAGATAGAACATAGAAATAAGAGGTCGTACACATATGACGTCACGCTTGCTATAAAATCCACAAAGTCTATAACTCCAAACTGGTAAGAGATTTTGCTTATAGTACTCCGGCTGCCCCCCCAAATACACCCCCTATTTGGGGGGGTAGCCAGAGTCCTATAAACAGAATTTGCTGTCTTGACTAAGTTATGACCGTTTTATGGATACTCATTTTTTATAGCAAACGTGACGTCATATGTGCACGACCCCTAATAGAAAAATCCAATTCCATGTCATTTTCAAACCTCGATATCTCAGCTAATTTTCAAGCGATTCTGATGAGTCTGGGCTCGTTGGAAAGCTGCTGTGACGTAATAATAATTTGGAGGAGGAGGGTGCGAGTGAAAAAAAAAAATAAAAAGTTCGCCTATATACGGCTCCTTGTCCCAAAGATTTTTTTATGGAGTTGTTTGGGTTTGTGGTCGTTTTTTTTTGGGGTGTGGGGACTGCGTCACGCCCTCCGCTACCGCTGCGGGCATGATGTATTTTCAATCATAGTCTGGTTACACACATTTTTGGCATTTTCCAGCATAATACGCTTAACTTTCAGTCAAGGGAAAAAGTTGTGATTTTCATAAGAATACGCCCAGCTGCAAGCAACAATATATTGCAGCAAAACGAAGCGTTTAGACAGAATATCTAAGTCACGAAAACGCTGACAAACTCTTCTGAAAACTTAAAAACCGTCTGAAAACAAACCCTTTACTTCAACTTATGATAAACAGCCCATGTAGCTAAATTTAAACTCCATTCGCTTCATATCAATTCGGGCACGCCTATAAATCGTATGACTGCGTTCAATCACGATAAATTCTATTCTCATAATTGAAAGAAGGTAATCAATATTTCATCAAATTTTAACAATTCTGTACACGCAAACTTGGCACAATTATATCCTAATGTGCACACATAAAGAGCTGCTTATAAAAGGTAAAAAAGTTCATCCAATCAATACAATTTTGAAGGGTATAACATTGACCGAGAAGCAACAAATTTTCAGTTGAACACTTTCAAACCTTTTTCAAAACAAGATTTTGCTGAAATACTTTATTTGCCAAGAAAATAAAGGAAAAAAAACGTAAATTACATTTAAGCAACTTTGTAATAGTAAATTAAAGCAATTTATCAATAGAAAATCATTTTAAAGTCGATCCATGTGTAATTCAGTGAGAAAAAAATTGTCTTTGCTCGCAATTTGAAAAGAAGGTATAACGCAAGCTACCTATGGTGCGTTGAAAGTCTGTTCTGATGTAATGAAATGCAAGTAGAAATAATTTATAAAACAAACAAAACAAAAAAAGACTTATGTAAAAGTCCGTTAATGGTCAGCATTGAATTTGGTGAAGGTCATACATTAATTTGTTAACCTATTGTGGAGGGATGAAAGATCATTGGATATAAGCAATGAAATGTCGATATATTTCTCACAATAGATGTGAGATCACCAACGGTAGCAGTTTGTGTACCGAGCGAGATTTTGCTGATTACAGTTTATTGTAGCACTCGTCTTGAGCTCGGTATACAATTGAAATGGCGGAAATTTGGGCCATCCAACCATAGAGGTTGGAAGCTTTCATAGCAACGAGGTCAGAGTCTTCACAATTTTTTCGGAATGGGAGGTTTTTGAAGGTTTCTGACAAGCAAGGGTCAATTGTGAGAAAGAAATAAACTTTGTCGGAGTACCTATTTATTTCAGTAGACGTCGGCTTATGTGCGAAATTTCATGATGAAGTGCATAAATCGATAATCGCATCATTTTTTGTCGCCTGATTTATGGTGAAATTCATCATGAAATATGGTATACTTTGACATAAGCCGTCGCCGCAATAAAAGCCTGAATTAATTTTCCATAAGAGGAAAACACACTAAAAATAGTGTCAAGCGCCTGCAGACGAAGTTTTTTTCAAATTGCAATACTTTAAGGGAAAATTTTTGCTTAGTGAGAAATAATAGGTGAGCCAATTTTGGGTACAGAAATTGGGTTTTCTTGAAAAGATTGTCTTCGCTTTGAAAGCGTCGCAGGCTAAATTTTTTTTAGTAGATAATGAGTTTCACTGGGGTGCACGGTGTGTGGCCACAAAGCTAGTTTCTGGAAATCTAGGTGTTGCCCCCAGGGTGCATATTCTCCCCGCTATTGTGGTGTTTATTCGACCTTTTTCCAACTTTCTGATTCTGCTCAACAGATCTGAGGTGACCTGTGGTGTACAACATCATTTATAAATGTAGGTGGAATTACAAGTGTCCCTCTATAATCATCCAAACTTAAGTAACTTAAGTGACTTTTCCGGATGACTTTGTGATTTTCCGTGACTTTTTTCGCCGCTGGACCACGACTTTCTGGAGCTGTTTCCCCTCGACTTTAATTGATTTCAAACGTTGCGCATGTTTGCGAAATTTGTGTATAAAATCTGTTCTGTAAACAATGAAACTAACTATTCAAATAAAGTAGTAAAATTAAAAGATGATGAATGTAGTAAAAATTGGTGAAGCGGTCAAAACAAGTTCACTTGTCTGTGAATTTTAAGTAAATAAATGAAATTGACGAGAAAACGTTTTTGAATATTGCAGCCAGAAAGCCAACACTTCAACAATATGATTTCATAATCGTGGGATCCGGGCCAGCAGGTTGTGTTTTGGCCAATCGATTATCCGAGCAATCTCGTTGGAAGGTCTTACTACTTGAAGCCGGTGAACCGGAAACATTTTTGCATAAAATTCCACTATTCGCTGCATTTTTCCAATCAACTGCTTCTAATTGGGGCTATGTAGCTGAACGAAACGATGGATTTTGTTGGGGAATGGATGATCAGAAATGTGGCTTTCCTCGAGGAAAATCGTTAGGTGGAACGAGTTCCATCAATTACATGATTTATAATCGTCAGTCTGTACATTGCATTTAAAAATGATGAATAACGTTTGTGTCTTTTAGGAGGAAATCCGAGAGACTTTAATCGCTGGGTAGAAGCGGGAAATTATGGCTGGTCTTACGAGGAAGTTTTACCGTATTTTTTGAAATCGGAGGGTGCTAACCTACGAGGAAAAGAAAATTCTCCATACCATAATCACACTGGTCCGCTAAGTGTCGAAGATGTTCCCTACAAATCGAAATTGGTTCGGGGATTTGTTAAAGGCAGCAAGCAAATGGGTCACAAGGAAATTGATTACAATGGTGAAACTCAAGTCGGTGTTTCGTATGCTCAAGCAAATACATTCCATGGAAGACGTGAGAGTGCAGCTAGTGCTTTCATTGAACCGATTTTACATTCACGCCGAAATCTTAATGTCGTAACTAGTGCCAGAGTAACAAAGGTTTTAATTAACCCAAAAACAAAAACTGCTTACGGTGTGGAGTACGTTAAAAACAAGCGAAAATATCAAGTCTTTTGTGAAAAAGAAGTAATTCTTTCAGCTGGATCTTTTAACTCTCCTCAGTTGTTAATGCTCTCAGGCATTGGCATCAAAGAACAACTTAATCGCATCAACGTTTCCATCGTTCAAGAATTACCAGTCGGTAGAAATATGTACGATCACATAAGTCACTTCGGACCGACATTCACAGTCAATACTACCGGCCAGTCATTGAACGCGAATCAAATTCAAATACCGCAAGTGAAACAGTTCCTAAATGGACATGGCATCATGACCACAATTGGTGGAGTTGAAGCATTAAATTTGATCAAAACAAAAAATTCCAAGGAACCGATGGATTTTCCCGACATTGAGCTAATCTTCGTACCTGGCAGCGTTGCATCGGATCAAGGTTCCGGATTGAGAAAAGGTTTGAGGATGACTGAAGCT
The DNA here is from genome assembly GCA_029228625.1 of Pseudolycoriella hygida. NCBI lineage: Eukaryota > Metazoa > Arthropoda > Insecta > Diptera > Sciaridae > Pseudolycoriella > Pseudolycoriella hygida. Next base: position 19,411 of record WJQU01001617.1, on the reverse strand, counting down.
TTGTATGAGCAAGTTTACAAACCGCTGGATGGCATTGACCATTGGTCAGTGATGGTTATGCTGTTTCATCCAAAATCAAAGGGATATCTAGAGTTAAAAGACAACAATCCGTTCCATTGGCCCAGATTTTATCCAAACTATTTCGACGATGAAGATGATGTTGAAACAATATTGGAAGGCATCAAAGAAACAATTCGAATAGCAAATTCACCGGCTATGCAAAAATTGGGAACAAAAATTTATGATGTTCCACTGCCTAATTGTCGCGATTTAATCTTCGGAACCGATGATTATTGGAGATGTTCCATTCGAACACTGTCGTGCACACTTCACCATCAGGTTGGGACGTGCAAAATGGGTCCTGTTGGAGACCCGACAGCAGTTGTTGATCCCGAGTTACGAGTGCATGGAGTGAATAGACTAAGGGTGGTTGACGTAAGCATTGTACCAAATCCTACAACGTCGCATACTGCAGCCACGTCTTACATGATTGGTGAAAAAGCGTCAGATATGATAAAAGCCACGTGGGAGACACACAGAAGTTAATAAATAATTCTTTGAAACTTAAAGTTTTTGAATTGAAAGGGTTATAAGTCGTCATTCTTGTAGAAGTAGTCCAAGGGACATAATAACCGTTAATAGTTAGTAACACCATCGAAGTCGGCACCAGGCTACGAACTTGGGACCTAAAGCTGGTAACAAAGTAGGCAGCCTGGTGCTGAACATTTCTTTTTTTACCTAAGTGGAGTCAGTGGTGAGTGCTATACATCATATAAGTTTCAATTCGACACCAGGCTGCAGCTACCCAACCAGCTAACTCAAGGACGCAGCCGGTGCCGGGTTGAAGCTTATATGAAGTAAAGATCTCACTACCGCCTACACTTTGTAAAAACAGATGTTTAGCACCAGGTTGCCTTCTTTATTCCCAGGTACAGGGCTCAAGTATGCAGCCAGGTGTCAAATTATAAACAAGTATAACGTAATGTACTCGCTATAATTTTGGCATTTTCAAATTTTCGGCATCAAGTGTCCTAACTGAAAGTGTAGACCTATCTTCTAAAGAAAAGTTTGTTGAAAAAACTAAGCAAAATCAAGATGAAAAACAATGAATTTATGTAGCTATTGAGGTAACTACTTCTTTGAATTTGACAATTTTTTAATAAAAGTTACTCTGCGAAGACATCCTTATTATCGGTTGGGCTCTTAATTACTGAAAGTTGTAAGCGAATTCCTAGCCTGTATCTTATAATATTATTGAAATTGAAAAAGACTACTGCCACTTTCTTATAGCATTACAAAGGTATTAGAGAGTTTGGGCAAAGCGACTTATAGCGAAATTCATAACATATACATATAGCATAAATAATAAGTTATACGTTTACGTTAAAAGTTACAAGTTTGCGTTATAAGTTGTAAATGTACGTTACGACATTGAGTTGTAATTTATTCGTTACAAGTTGCAAGCTTACGGTACAATTTATAAGTTTATAGCCCAGCTAAATATTGTAACTGACACAGATCAGCACTGATCAGATTTAAAACTGGTCCGAATCAGTACTGATCAGTTTCGAAACTGATCCGAATCAGTCGGAATTAGTTTTCAAACTAATACGTATCCGTACTAATCAGTTTTTAAACTGATCCAGATCAGTACTGATCAGTCCGAAAACTGATATGAATCAGTACTAGTCAGTTTTAAAACTGATCCGAATAAGTACTGATCAGTTTCGAAACTGATCCGTATCAGTACTAATCAGTTTTTAAACTGATCCGGATCAGTACTGATCAGTCCGAAAACTGATATGAATAAGTACTGATCAATTTTAAAACTGATCCATAAGTAATGATCAGTTTTAAAATTGATACGAATCAGTTTCAAAACTACTAATCCAAATCAGTTTTGAAAATGATCAATTCTGATGCGGATCAATTTGGAACTGATCAGTACTGGTCTGGATCTGGGCTATAAGCTTATAATGTTAACCTATAACGTAAACTTGAAACTTATAACGTAAACATATAACTCAAAACAAATAGCTATATGTATATGTTATAAATTTGGCTATAAGTGGACTCGCCTTAACTCTCTATTGACCTTGATAACTGTGTCATTTGAATCAATTTCTTTCATCACTCTAGCCGTAATACACTCAATCAGTAGTAAACAGAATTGAATAAACGAAAATAGACGGTTAGGATCGCGTAATCCGTTTCCATATTAAAAATTTCTATCACATTTGACGGGATGTTTCTGAACCTAAACATCAAAGAAAAACTGTAATTTGTGTACTGTTGACATTTTATTACTCCAACGAATGAAAGTTTATGTAGTTTTCTAAACTTCTTTACGCTAAACTAAAGTCCTTATTTTCAAAAACCACCTCACGGTTGGATATATTTTTAGACATAATGAAACCGTACTTGAGGGGTTGTTAAACCTGCCGTTCTATATTTATACGTAATCGTGTGGTTGTTATGGTAGAGTAGATGACAAATAAAATAGTGAGGCGGTTAGGTTGAAATTTAAGTGAGACCTGAACGAAATATTTGCGCGATTATAGTTGATTTCGACCAATTTTGATCCCCCCTTTTCCTGTGAGGCAAAAAGAGTAAAGTTCAAACAAATTTTGGTAGAAACGTAGCGCTCGCCTAAGCCGATTCCGCACTAAAAGCATGGAAAAAATTTGTAAGACGTGGTGGTAGCTAAACGAGGTTTCTGTTTGTAACAAATTTTCTCCATGAAAATGTTTTAAGCGACGATGCCTGAACTACTTATCTTATCGTCGTCTGGAACATTTTCACGGAGAAAAATTGCGCCTGGAGCCAAAAAAGTATCTATAACAATGTTGGAGTGGTAAACGAGTACATTTCTATGCACTCGGCTTCGTCTCGGCACCAGGCTGCCAACTTGAGAAGCATAGGTAGCCTTATAGAAGGCAGCCTGGTGCCGAAAATATGTTAATGTCATCATAACGGCAGTAACGAATACTATACATCATATTAATTTCAACTCAGCATAAGGCTGCGTACTTGAGATTTTCTATTGTAAATATAGAGGGCAGCAGCAGCCTGGTGCCGAGTCGAAGTCGAGTGTATATCAATATACCCGTTCACACATCCAGCATGGTCGTATTAACGCACCAGGCTGCCTTCTGAAATCGTATGACATGATGTTAAAACGGCTATTTTTATTTTTAGACCCGTATGAAGAACGCAGTTCTTCGAAAATTTGTCTATTGCGTTTATCACGTCTTTTTCAACCACTCGATTTGAGGGGGGAGTAGAGGGGGAGCATCGATCATGGTTCTTAGATGTCGAATCTGCAAAAAAAAACATCCCGTCCGTCAACACGATGGCTCGAGTAAAAAAATCTGGGCATTATCGGGCCAAGGGTCGCCGAGCTAGCGTCGCTTAAGTAGTTTTAGATCTTTTGTACATAACTCGAGTAATCTCTTTTCAAAAAATTTTTAATCGAAAGGTCTAGGAATGTCTCACATTTTATGGAAGAAAATTTTTTGATTATAAGCCCTTGGACTCAGCGAGGACCCTAAAAATGAGTCTCTACTAAGGTTCAACGTGTTTTTTTACATAAATCGGGTAAATGCTACAGTCAGCAAAATTAACAGTACCGCGAAATTTTTCTTTTACTTTGTTTTGTAAAACGAAACTCAAAATGTCCAGTTCTGTTAATTTTGCTGACTGTAACCGATTTTGTTGATTCTTTTTCTATTTGAGAGGTAGTCGGGTAAAGAATTATATTCAAAAACAAATTTGGGCCCGGTGTCTGTGCTTAGGGCCTTAGGCCGGGAAAAATTTTTGTTTATAGAAGAATGTGTCCGAGTTCTCTCTTTAGGACCCTAGGTCGGTCCTAAGGTTTGCCCTACCCCAAAAATGATTGTTTGCTATTAAATTATATGGTAAAATATGATGATTGCGATTGTAATCATTCTCATTTAATCTTGGAGATTCGTTCTTTAAGTGGTCTACAGCCTTTTACTTAGTGGACAGTTCAACAGAGGCACAACCAAACAGTTTTCCAGCCTTGCAACTAAAATTAAGCACAACCTACATGGATGAGGACGCTCGCCAGAAGAGTACACAGATTAAGTGTCAGTACCGCCACAAGGTTTTTGGCATCCAAATTTCGCCGCCCTTTTGTGTTACCTAAAACTGAAAATTTTCAGAGACTATTACACGATGTCCATATTCTTTTTCCCGATTTTATATGTGTGAATTTGATGATAATATCGTCGAGGTTATCCGTCTTGGTTGCATTTAAACTGTTGATTAGGAAATAGGAAGTCGACTTTCATTTCAGAGTAGGAGACTTCGATTAGAGATTTATCAGCATCTTTCTCTGCGCCGTGCTGCTGCAGTAACATTTTTTTGCAGATATGGCCGACAAGCATTTACAGACTCTATAAACCACAAGTCGTCAATTCATCAACGAAAATATTGAAATTAGATTGTTGGAAAACAAAAATGTTGCGGTTCGGTATTTGCTTCAAGAATTGGTTAACTTTTGTTAACTTCAGAAATTTCAGAGGGAGCTCTGGACTTTTGGGGGTGCTCAGTTCAGGCCCTAAGTTATTGAAGCCTCACTCCCCTCCCCTTCCCCCAACTTTTGCGTTACGTAATTTATGAACGACCCCCAGGACTTTATCAGTTCGTTGCCTACCTGTTTGCAAAGTGAATGAGATTTGTCGCACGTTGGATAAAGTGAAATTGGAATCGAAGTGCAGTCTGTTCTGCTTTCATTTCAAAATGTATATAATATAAGCGAAACAAACGGTACCCTTTGTCGAATCACCGTTTAAGTTACGCGTGGCAACGTTAAACAAAATATAAACAACTTGAAACTATTAACGCGAATAGATTTTTTTTACATAAAATCTTTTGTCTCTTTCGTTCGGAAGAGTTGTTTCCTCGATTTAATTTTCAAATTCTTATCTTTTTTTTACAGAAAGGAACAAACGAAAGAGAAAATTTATTCCACCACGAAACAAAACTCTCATGCATTTACAACAAAAACAATTTCACCCACGGCACGTATACTTTGTTTACAAATATGAAGCATGTGCTAATGCTCGGACTGACGAAACATGAATCACCCTCCTAAAACACATCACTTTATATGATGGATATTGATATATTTCTTTATAATTTCCACCCCAAAATTCACTTACACCAAAAAAAAACGAAAATATTTATTAATTTTGTACGTATGGTAGTGATATCCTATTTTATTCCGACAGCATTTTACTGTAACTCATAATTTGCATATACGAGAAAAGAAGTTCGAAGAACAGAAATCATCCCTCTTTCGCGTCCTACAAAAACTTTTAAAACTACCCCATTTCACTCGTCTTTATGTTTATTGAAATTTGTTGTTCAATGAATGTTGATCAACGTTTTATTCTCATTCAAAAGGAGGGAATGAAAGATCTGTCAATAGTATTCAGAGTTGTAAAAAAGGATTCTTTGGTGTGTACTTTTAAAGACGACCAAAAAGAAGATATAAAAAAGAAATTGGGGCTTCTATCAATACAATTCGTTATGAAATTTCAATTTTACATTCATATGCTGGCAGGTTATAAAATTGGCTTTTTCGATATCGAGTTGTTCAACTTTTTTTCAATTTGATAAACTTTAACTGGGTTACACAGAGAACGTCTAAGTCGAGAGGATAACTTTTCTTTATCAATCTTCTTTTGAAGAAAGATGGAAACATTAAACTTTTTCATTTCTTAGATTATTTTCATGTGTTTGGGGTGAATAACCTAATTTTCTCCACTCAAATGCGGTGAAAACATGGCAGTTTGTTTCCGTTTTGTTCCATAATAACTCGGATGAGAAAATTTTTCGTTTTTCGTTAGAGAACATTATGTTTGAGCGAACTACGGCTATCCCTCCGCCCTGGTCGCAAACTTTCGCTCTTGTTGGAACTCTTTCCCCTCTCGCATAAAGGGTCATTCATAAAGGATGTCACGTTTGCTATAAAAAATGAGTATCCATAAAAAGGTAATAACTCAGTCAGGACAGCAAATTCTGTTTATAGAACTTTGCCTACCCCCCCCCCCTCAACTGAGGTAGCCGGAGTACTATAAACAAAATCTCTGACCAGTTAGGAGATATGGACTTTGTGGAGGTGGTTTATAGCAAGCATGACATCCTTTATGAATGGCCCCTAACACATTACTTTATGAAGTGACTATCAGCCCTCAAGGGCATATAGCCTCTTCTTTATGCTGTGCGACAACTGGTGGCTTGACCATGACCACGAATAGGACTTATGCACGGAAAATTTTTCTATTTTTCTTGTGCAAATTGTCATGGGAACTCGCATGGTCACCGGTGTCATTTACAACCTAACATTAGATTAATGAAATCTAAGGGGTCGTTCACAAATGACGTCACGCTTGCTATAAAAAATGAGTATCTATAAAAAGGTCATAATTCGTTCAATACAATAAATTTTGTTTATAGGACTCTGGCTACCCCCCCCCAAATAGGGGGTGTGTTTGGGGGGGTAGCCGGAGTACTATAAGCAAAATTTTTGACCAGTTGGCAGTTATGGATTTTATAGCAATCGTGACGTCATTTATGAACTAACCCCTAATTGCACCGGACGGCTAGCGATTTTTGTGAAAATTAACATGCAGTTTTTTTACTAAAAATTAGAAAAAATGTTTAAAATCTTCTGGAAAAGTCTTTCCTGCAAAATCTATTCGCATTCTACTCGGTCCAACCTGAACTCAGCTATACTTAAATTTAATTTAAGATGAATTCTTCTAAGTGTCAAATATCTGTTTCAATGTCTCATTTGTTATTCTAGGTCATATTACATATACAAATGGGAAACGACGACAGAGGGGCAGATAATCGTGTATTTTGAATCCTCAAAGGATTTTTTTTTTTTTTGATTTCCAATGATTTTCTATTGTCTTCTTTGATTTTCGAGGATTTTCTTTGTCAATTTCTGAGGATTTTCTAGCATTTTTACACGTTTATTAGGGATTTTCTTTTGATTTTCAAGGATTTCCAAGGGTTTTCTTCCAATTCAAAGGATTTTTATTGAGGATTTTTAATGAATTTGAGGATTTTCTTAACAATTGATTTTCTTTTGAGTGCAAAAGGATTTATATGCCCCTCGGAAACGACATCAATTTTTTTCGAAGTTTGCGTCAATAGCCCACTTTTGTAAGAAAGGCAGCTGATTGATTGAAAGAACGACATCTGACACATAGTATCAATTGACACATTCCTTTTACCATTCTTTTCTGCTTTTTGTTTGGCAAAGTACGTTACTGAAATTCTTCTATCATTTCCACACATGCTATTGATTTTCGTTTCTAAACCTCTTTTTGTTTGCTATGCTCATAATTTTGGGGGTTGCTAGGCTAGAATATCATTAACATAACCGGAATATTGCATACAACATGAATATTCAGTGGATTTATTTAGTTTTCATTTTACGTCCTGATTTTCGCTTCTTTTTTGTACGATGAAATTCGAAAAAAAAAATTTTATTTCAATCGACATTTTCATAGCATCGAAAATTGCTATTATTTGTTGGTAGAAATTCGTTAGAACTAAGCTTTAGTCCAGTGAAAAAGAAATCTTTTAATTGTTTATTTTCACAGGGACGGATGGTTCAATGGTGAACGCACTGGGCTGTCACTGAGAAGACTCGGGTTCAATCCTCGTTGTAGGCAGTTATAGAAATTTTTTTCTATACAAATCGAATGTTGTAAACGTCCCTATGTCCACCCAATCTTCATGAATTGGGTCAGAAAAATGTTCATATGTGACGTCACATGCATATGACGACACTGCATCCAAGACAGACAATGCATCTCAATGGTGACTTGACACCTATAAATTGATCGAAAAAAAACGTTGGCACATCCCCGCTAATCCCCCATAGATGGCGCTGTACTGGACATATGACACATTCAAAAAATATGGTGGGACAAAGAACACTGTGTGAACGATGATGACCATTCGACAAAACGGATCGCACAAAATGCACAACATTATCACTACGGTTGTTGGACCTGTCAATATATTGACCCGCCTATTGTTGGTGTTTGTGAATTGTAACATTATCTGCTCCATTCCGACAAAGTAGTAGAGATTAAGATAGGTCTCGGCTGCGACCCAGAGTGAGGGAATTCATTTGCATGCAGGATCTCGATTGGGTAGAGTTTTTACACTCGCGCTAATTGGGCGTATCTCAATGGGGGTCGTGCGGTTAAGGCTATGCTACGTAAATCTGCAATATCTGCGTTTACCGTTATGGAGTCGATTGATCTCATAATGATATTCGCTCTACTTCAACAGAAGCCGTTGCCGCAGTAAATAGCTACAATCCTAATATAACAATATAGGGGTCGTGCACATATGACGTCACACTTGCTATAAAATCCAAAAAGTCCATAGCTGCAAACTGGTCAGAGATTTCGCTTATAGTACTCCGGCTATATCCCAAACACACCCCCTATTTGGAGGGGTAGCCAGAGTTCTATAAACAAAATTTGCTGTTCTGACTGAGTTATGACCTTTTTATGGATACTAATTTTTTATAGCAAGCGTGACGTCATATGTGCACGACCCCATAGGAATTATCTGCTTTCCCTACTTACAGTTTGTAAAACAATTTTAGTTTTGGGAAGGCTATGATTGCGGCGAGCTTTTAGTATATACTGCAGGTGGCCAAACTTTCATGGAGCCGCATTCCATACACCCTATAAGGGTAATGCCCCTTAAATATTCTCAATTTTTTGCGGAGTCCAAATTTTTTTTCGGTTCGTGAACTTTTGTTGGTTTAAAACTCCTGAATAAATTATAATAAAAAAGGGGAATAACTTCTCTAGTTGCGAATGTTTCAAACTCTAAGAAGCTCTATGTGGCATTAGCTGAAAGAAAATCAATAATCTCGATAAGGATTTTATTTGTGTTTGATGTTTGTAATGTTTCGAGACATTAAAGTTTCGAATTGTTTCTCTACCGATAACCAAATAACAGCGTCTAAAATAACAATTGCCATAAAAGCTACAAGATGCTGGGGAAATAGCAGTCCCACATACTTTCCGCCAGACTAAATAAACATTTCCAAACCATAGATGCGTTAGCATAAATTTAACGCAACGAAATGAAGGAAGGATTCGTCAATGTGGAGCCATTTATGTTTATAAAAAATGAGGGCACATAATAACACAAGCTATACATTGTCATACATAGCGAATATCTTCTATACATAGAGATTGAAATGGTGAGTGCTATAAACTGGATTGTACAATTCATGTATAAATATACGAAATAATGACCTCACCCATAAGCCACCCTTTTATTTATGTCTGCCTGCACAGCGATAAATAATATGAAAGTTTTTTTTCGAATAGTTACTTAGAAGTGCAAGTGAAGAAGGAATCGACCATTTCAACTGAAGTTCTCACAGAAAGTTAAATAATTTCTTGAGCGGATTTTCTGAATGTGTTGTAACTAAACATGTAATAGCAACCCCTGCATATTTCTAGCTGTTATTTGAAACAATTATCTTACACTTGGAATGAGGAAAATTGTTTTAGAATAAAATGGTAGAAATGGGAAACACATTTTCTGATGGGTCCGAAAATAGCGAATAAGTAAGCAAATGTGTTGCGGTAGATGGAAGTTTTTGATAAATTACAATACTTTACTTCCATCAACAATTCGCTGATATGATGTTCAAACAGTTGATTTGTGATAAAAGTACTTAATTAAACGTAATAAAAACTTTTGGAGTTTGTATTGTTCTGGTGGTGGGTAGATTATACTGACTTTTGAAGAATTTATTAGATTACGCTGCTTTGTAAACTGTTGGTGAAGGGTTGTCCATAAATGTTGTGCGCTACAGGGGGGAGGGGATCTAGCAAAACGTATGGTCAATGGACAATAGTCCGTCTCCTTCGTCTCTTTTTTTTCAAAAGGCTCAACCGATCACCCTAAACTTTTTTTTCCCCTGAAAGATCAAAGGTACAATGCCTCAGTTCTAAGATGAGCGGTAAAACTTTTTCGCAAATATCTCTGCAAGTCCAGCACGGAAATTTATTGTTCATTTCCGTATCAAATGAAAGAATTTGATCTCACGAAACTTGTAGAAATCGGGTCAGGGGTCTGGGCACTGGGCACTGGGACCAACGGGGCATATACGAAAGCAGATAGTTTTTCGTCTATATTTGCTCAACTATGCAATATGGAGATTTACTGTCAAAGGCAAAGTTGTAGAGAATAAAATTTTAGAGAACACGTGTTTGAGGGTTTTAGGGAAAAATTTCCGAATCCTGGGATATGACCACTTCTAGAATTAGTAGGGATGACCCATATCACTAGAACTATGAGAGTAAGAAAGTTGCTTACAAAGGAAAAGTTGTAGAGAATAAAATTTTAGAGAACAGTTGTTTCAGGGTTTTAGGGAAAAATGGCCGAATACTTGGATATAACCAATCCTAGATTTGAATGATCTGAGACGTACTTCGGTAGGGCCTTTGACATTACCATGGATAATTTCTATGGATCTTTGAAATTTTTACAGTATAAAGGAACAGAAAACATTGGATTGTTTTCTTATTTCTATACGTTCGAGTCTTTTTTCAACATCTATTCTGTTTGCCACATCTGTTCTGATACATACGCGTCTTTGGTTATATTTCTTTAATAAATTTAAAATTTGTACCCAGAGGGCAACTGGAACACTACTGATGCAGTAAAATTATTTCGTTACATATCGGGGTAATGTGTAGCTAAATGTCTTTTTGATCCATTGTCTTTATCAATGGAATGAAATCTGAAAACATATCAGAATAGATGTGCCAAATAGAATTGAATTTGCAAAAAACTCGAACGTATTTAAGTAAATATAGCCTTAACTTTTGAATACTGCAGAAAGGGCTGCCGACCTTAGGACCGACCTGAGGTTCAGTTAGGGCTCTAAACGCAGGTATGTTTTACATACAATTCCTTACTCGATTACCTCTCAAATAGAAAAAGAATCAACAAAATCGTATAGGATTTACCCGATTTATGTATAAAAACAAGTAGGAGCCTCGTAGAAACTCATTCATAGAGCCAAACTCAAAAAATGTCTTTCCATAAATTGTTGGGACTTCATAGTCCTATCGAACAAGCCTTCCTTCCTAGACGGCAGCCCGAGAAAGTTCCACTCCCTTACGATTGGTGACTCTTACCAGAGACAGTCCTGGCCATAGGCTTTCTAATGACTAACTCACTACCGGGTGTAGGCTTCACATCGGGTGCAGGCCTCACATCTATCATTCCCAGAACACAACCTCTTTGAATACATTTCTCACGGGTGGGAACTTTCTCGGGCTGCCGTCTGGGAAGGAAGGCTTGGACCCATTAGTGACTCTCACCAGAGACAGTCTTGGCCTTCGGCTTTCTAAAGACTATACTCACTACTGCGTGCAGGCCTCACATCTGTCATTCCCAGAACAAAGTCTCCATGAATACAATTTTCATACAATTTTCACGGGAGGGAACTTTGTCGGGCTGACGTCTTGGAAGCGAGGCTTGGACCGATTGGTGAGTCTTACCACAGACAGTCCTAGCCATAGGCTTTCTAGTGACTATACTCACTACCGGGTGTAGGCCTCATATCGGGTGCAGGCCTCACATCTGTCATTCTTAGAACAAAGTTTCTATGACAGGCTGCCGTCTGGGAAGTAAGGCTTGGACCCATTGGTGACTCTTACCAGAGACAGTCCTGGCTATAGGCTTTGTAATGACTATACTCACTACTGCAGCCAGGCCTCAGATCTTGCATCTTCTGAATAACTTTTTTTGAGACATATTTCAATGAAGGGAACTTTGTTAATTGTGTTAGCTCGCATAAATGCTTCCGGAAGTAGAGTAAAAAATAAAATTGAAAGTGTGTTTTATCAACATTTTATTAAAAAAAAATCGGAACCGAACTCGGGACCCCTCACACGTAGAGCGCCGATAATCCCGTAACGCTAAAGGGGAGCTTGTGAGTGAAGATTATATGACACAATTCAAATACTTGGCTGAGATAACACAATAGAGCGTGGTTCGCATCAATTTTCATCAGACAATACTAGCCGCCTGTCGGTGGCGTCATCCGCTTGTTTTCACAGCTGAATACGGATCAATATAAAACTAGAGTACCCCTGTCGGTGGCGCCATCCTTTTTTTCGTAGCTGAATAGGATTCGACACACAACTGAATCCTCACTCTATTGTGAGAGGGTGACGAGGAGCCGTTCACTTTCCACGTACTGACTCTCTGATCACCATATTCTCTCAGGGGTGGATTCTCTCACGGGCTAACTTCACAGCAGTCTCTAGTCAACATAGTTTTCGAATGAAACACAATGAGACGAGGGAGGGTTAGAAAAATGTGTAAAGCCCCCTCCCCACGTCTTTTATGAACTACTCCTTATCTCATAATTCTCATAAGATTTTACAATTTAGCTCCTCTGGTATCTTACATTTGAGTACCGAAAATGCCGGTATTGCTGCGACTACTACCATATACCGGTATTCCAAGGACGGCGCGGTACTAATATCCTAGTTTTGATATACTGCACACACAGAACAGCAATTTATGCAACAAGTTGCGGAACAAGGGTGTTTTTGTAACTGGATGTGGAGCATCCAATTTCACAACATGTTGCGAACTACGTAACTATCTCATTAAAATTCCGAACGTTTGATCTCTTATAATTAATGAACATTCTACATGTGCTATACGAGCTCATATGATGAATAATAATATCGTCAATCGACCGGCTTTCGATTTGAAGAACTCGTTGAATTTAAATAGATTTAAAGTGAAGATTATCGTACACTGCCGTTCTATCGTTCTGCATCAACGACGTTCAATACTAGTCGTTGATATCGATTATTATACTCAGAGCAGAACGGCAGAAGATAAGCACTCATGAGGGTAAATTTAAGATAACAATTAAAAATTAATTTCGTTAATCACGCAATATAAATCAATTCGTCAAGAGTGATTTGTTCTCTCGATTACTAACAATAAATTTTCAGCGAATCAAATTGCAGATTTGTCTACCACGTTACAATTCCATTCGGGAAAATAAACAAAAGATTGAAAACATTATAATGACGTCATTTGTTGGAGTTTTACGCACGCTGTCGGAACAAGGGGAATAATCAATGTCGAAAATAGATCATAATGGGGTTGAAATAAAAAATGAAGTGAAGTCCTTGTAATTTTTTGGACTGTCAGTGTTTCAACGTTTCATTAATAAAAATTACCTGAAACAATTAACGCCTCATTCGGACCAACTGTGTGAATATTTCCCATTGTGTTGCTGTTTTTTGAATCACCAACTAAAAACTTGTTTCACTGTGTATCCAAAATATTATAATTAGTTCGCAACAAATACACCAGAAATACACAAATATTTTTTGTAATTAATAGAACAGAAAAAAAATGAAAACACAAACCCAAAATGATTTTCTTTAATGTTAAGAAGACGCTCTATACGAAAAAACACAAATTCTTCCCGATAAATCCATCCAAATATTCGCTGAAACACAAAAACAAAAACTTACACACGAACCACACCAGCTTTTGTGAAGTTTATTACAATCGAACCGTTTCAATGATTTGAATAAAAATAAATTTTTCTAATCGACGTTTACACACGCACCGTATTCCAAATAAAAATGTATTTTATGCCGAAAGCGGGATCATTGAGTTTTTAGTACGGAATTGACGAATTTCGGCGACATGCGCACGGGGAGCGAAATATTTTAATTATTATGATTCGTGCCTTACACTGTCAACGAAAAACGTATCCGCGGGGTGTTTTTTTCTAATTGATGATTTTCAAATAACAACAAAGCCGGAACCGAAAATGAATATTTGTTGCCACACCTTATTACTTTTTAAGTTTTAGTTACGTATTATAGTTCTATTCTTATCATTTATCAATGGCAATGTGTGCTGATCTGCTAAAATACATATAAACAAACTATACGTAATTGTGTTATTCAATACGTAATATTGCGATGCAGCGAAAACGAAAAAAAAACATTGACATTTTGCCGGTCCCAGCGTGAGAGATCTTATCGGAGTCATCCCAACCGAAAGGCGCGTGAAAAGTGAAACAAAAACATATGAAGGGACCCATACGTATCAGAATAAATGCGGCAAACAGAGTTGATGTTACGAAAAGACTCGAACTTATTACGTCCACATTAAATTGTATTGGAAATTGCCGATAGGGCAATATCGAAAAACCCGTCCGAAGAAATTAACCCCCGAATAGAGAAAATTTTTCTCCTCAATTTTCTCTACAACGTAACAAAAAACCATTTTTTAGGCTAGGGCCGACCTCAGTACTGACCTAGGGCCCTAAGTAGAGGCCGCGGATAGACAAAAATGTTTCCTTCAATTTGCCCTGCAACATTGAAAAAAATGTTCTTTGGTTAGGGCCGACCGACCTAAGCCCCACTTGAACCCTAAGCACAGGCACCGCGCCCAAATTTGTTTTTGAATATAATTCGGTACTCGGTTACCTCTCAAATAGAAAAAAAATCAACAACATCGGTTAGGATTTACACGATTTATGTAAACAAACACGTTGGGCCCTAGTAGAAACTCAGTTTTGGCGACCTGGCTGAGTCCAAAGGCCTCTAATCCAAAAATTGTATTTCATAAAGTGTAAGACATTCCTAGATCTTTCGATTAACAAAATATTTGAAAACCGGAAGAAATTTACTCGAGTTATGTTCAAAAAACACGTAGGGCCCTAACAGAGACTCGTTTTCAGTGCCCTTTTTCTTCCATAAATTGTCGGCCATGCCCAGATGTTTCAATTAAAAAAGAATGAATGAAAATCATAGAAGATTTACTCGAGTTATGTGCCCTAGCTAAGTCTAAGAACTCAAATCCAAAAACTTTTCTTCCATAAATTGTCGGCCATGCCCAGATCTTTCAAACAGAAAAAAGTTATGAAAATCGGAAAAGATGTGCTGGAGTTATGTACAAAAAACACGTAGGGCCCTAGCAGAGACCTTTCAAACAAAAAATATTTATGAAAATCGGATCAGATTTACTTGAGTTATGTACAAAAGACCAAAAACCACTTAAATGGCCCTACTCGGCGATTCAATCCCATTGAAAATCAGTTGGGTTTTACCCGAGTTATCGTGTTGACGGACGGAAAGATCTGGGCATGGCCGACAATTTATGGAAGAAACTTTTTTGGACGTAAGTCCTTGGACTTAGCTAGGGCACTAAAAATGAGTCTTTGCTAGGGCCCTACATGTTTTTTGTACATAACTCCAGCAAATCTTTTCCGATGTTTATTCTTTTCTATTTGAGAGGTAACCGAGTATCGAATTATATTCGCAAAAAATTTTGACGCATAGCCTTTGCTTAGGGCTCAAGTGGGCCTCAGGTCGGTCCTAAGGTCGGCCCTAACCAAAAGCTATTTTTTTGCTATGTTGCAGAGCAAATTGAGGAGTACATTTTTGTCTATGGAAGTATTTGTCCGAGGCCTATAAGGAGGACCCTAGGTCGGTGGTCAAGTTTGTGCTTTCGGGAGGGTTTTTTTACGTTCTTCGTACGGGTTAAGCATTATTGGGCACACACAAGCCTATGCGATAAAGTATTACAACACAATGGGTATAATCGCGTAATTATAGTCAAGGTATCCCAGTGAAATTTTAATCATCGTGACTATAGTTGCGCGATATACCCCTTGTGTTATACGGTATCTTATCACATCGAGAACTACAATCGCCAACTATGCACAAAACATGAAAATTAGTTCCATTTACTTTATTACATTATAACTATAATATCAAACAGGGGTATGACACTTCCATATAAATCTTATTGAAACCATAACGTCATTTTTTTCAAATTTCACACCCCGTTTGACATTTGTTTGTCCAATAAATGTTTGCACGTTTGTCAATCAAATTTTGAATAACGACATTCTGTCAATTTTGTTTGAAACATGACAGACGTGAAGTTGGCACAATTTGCATAAATCACAAGATAAAACTTTTAATTTTTTGAAACGTCAACCCGGCGGCGCTGATCGTACGAACATTTTTTTTGTATAGAGTGTCATAGGGGTGGGTGGCTGATCTCATTCATAAATTTACCAAAATCAGCTGATTTTTTGCAACTGCATCTAACTTCACGTTGAGTATTAGTTGCAAAGATCAAAACAAAAGACTGTCACGCCCCTGATATCAAGGTCCTATGCAAAAGTCGACTATAATAAAGCTATTATAGTCATACAAACAGTGCAATAGCTTCCATATTACAGTCCTCGACGTGATCAGTATCCAAAGAACCATTCAAGTTACTGCTATTCGGAAAAAAGCAAATAAAAAAAATCGGGTAAATAATATAAAATGTCGGGTAAATGCGAACAAATGTCGGATTAATGCGATCGCATGTCGGATAAATTGTAAATAAGGATAATCGAGTAAATAATTAGGGGATCAGGACAAATATATTTGATTTTAGGGTAAATAGAATAAATAGGTTACACGATTTTTCCAAGTACTTTTCCCCCCGGTGATCGGTGCAACTGTTTAGAATTCGTCATCGATATTGAATGCATCTCCGTCACTCCCGCTTCGATCTACCCCATGTTACAATAAATTTGTGTGTATTTACATACTTTGTACGGGTCCAAAAATAAGAGTATGCGCACTAACATACCCGAAATACTCATGTAACCAAACCTGTGAGGGTTATGTAACTCTCAAAAGTGTAGAACGTTAAGGCTGTCGGTAAACTCAGACAAGACCGGACTCATTCTCTCTACTGGGAAAGGGAAGTTAGTTCCAATACTAACGCCAATACTTTTCAGAACTGTTCTCAAGCTGGCAGACAAGGTCAAGTACCTTGGAGTCGTTTTAGACAGAGAACTGGATTGGAAAGAGCATGTGGAAGAGAGAGAGAGAGAGAGTCAGGAAAGCGCTGAGAATTTTCTGGACGTGTCGCGCCACGTTTGGCGAAAAGTGGGGTCTCAGGCCATCCGTTCTGTATTGGATGCATAAAGCCATAGTAAGACCTATACTAACTTACGGATGTATGGTATGGGCACCGCGTGCTGAATTAGGCGCTACGATAAAGAAAGTCGATAGCATACATAGGCTAGCATGCCTGAGCATAACTGGAGTTATGACATCGACGCCGATAGCGGCGATGGAGATACTACCGTCACTGTCGTCGCTAGACCTGTTTTTAAAACAGGAGGCCGAGATGATAGTGTATAGACTGTACAAAGGTGAAATTGGATTGCACATAACCCAAATTTTGGTCATGCTAGTATTCTTTCGCAACTCAAAGAGGAGTTCAGCGAGGTAGATATGCCAGAAGACTCTGTGAGAGGGCGTTTCTGCTTCGAAAGAAGTTTCGAAACGCACCTGCCAAAGAGGTCTGAATGGGATTTAGGGACACCTCCAGCAGAGGTGGATGTCGTGGTTTACACCTGTAGAAGGATCGAAGACAGAAGAAGGAACGGGCGCAGGTGTGCACTCAGTGGACTTGGAATACGATGTATCCATGGCTCTGGGTTCATACACCACCGTTTTTCAGTCAGAGACAGTCACCATCTGTGAAAGTTCAGATGATGCAGCGAGATGGCATCAGAAATAAGAAAATCTTGATCTGTTCAGACAGTGAATCGTCCATAGAGGCGCTGTCATCGGTCAAGATTTCGTCGAAACTGGTTCATCTGAGCTTCGAGACTCTGAAAACTCTGTCAAGAGACAAAAAAATTAACATTAACATGGGTACCAAGTCACTCAGGAGTGCAGGGGAACGAAAAAGCTGATCAGTTGGCCAGAGAGGGAAGCAGTTCCACATTCATTGGGCCAGAGCCTGCTGTCAGCAGACATGCAGGCTTAATTAAGTCCTTAGTGAAGGCGAAAATGAATCGGTGCCACCAGGATAGATGGGAAACGCTCCCAAATGTAGGCAATTTTTGATTGGATATAATGCCGAGAACACAAAATTTTTGTTGAGTCTCAACAGGAGAGAATTAAGTAAACTTGTAGGAATCTGAACAGATCACAACAGTTCGAATTACCATCTCAGCAAGATGGAAATCATTGCAGATCCGACATGCAGGGGATGCGGCCTAGAACCAGAAACGGCGGCGAGGCATTTCATATGCACTTGTCCGGCTTTAAAGGGTCTCAGAACGAAGCTCTTAGGAGACTTCTATCTGACACCCGAAGAGCGGGTGAAACTGAAATCAGTCAACGTGCTTTCCTTTATCATAAGGAGCAGGAGGCTGATGGAACCCGAAAGGAGAGTTTAAGCTTAATAGGGAAGATGATGCAACACAATAGGCCCAACAAAGATGACCTCAGTGCTATAATTCAGGACGTTAAACAGACGGAGGTATGTACGATTAAGCCTCATAGCATTTAAGTGTATTTTGTAAACTGTTGTAACGAACTGAATTATGTTTCCTAAACAAACCAACCAACCAACCAACTCTCAAAATTTCATAAATTTAGCTTGGATTTATGTACTCGAGATATCATCGGCTTTTTGAATAATGGTTTTCGAATTCATCCGCAGCCGTTACATAAATTGCGCCTTTTTACAAACATAGAGTGAATATTTCTGCTGGGTAATTTTTTACGTTTTTCACATCTTTTTCTTTTGATAGAATTTTAACCGCGATTTACCAATACAAACTTAACTTTAATGTCAAAGCTGATGCATCAAAATGGCAGTGTGATTTTGTGATACGAAGCGTTTTGTGAGTGAATAACTTGACTTTTCAACAACAAAATTACTTCAAAACCATACGAAAAAGCATTCACAAAATCGTACAAGTATTAGCAATTCAATTGACGTGGAAAAAACACTATCAAATCGAGTGTAAATTGCTTTGTTAGGTTTAACGTGTGCACTAGTAATAAGGATTTCGTTTTTTTTAACTCGTTCGGTGTAATATGTTTGGCTGACCGCAAAAAAATCGTGCCGTTGAATCACTATTTCTGTTCTTGGAAAAACTGTTATCGAAAACATTGAAACTATCGAATCGGTAATATGACTGATCACAGTAGTTTGGATCGTCAAATAGAACAATTGAAACAATGTGAGATTATCAAAGAAAATGAGGTGAAAATGCTCTGTGCCCGAGCAAGAGAAATCTTGGTGGAAGAGGGAAATGTACAAAAAGTGGATTCACCTGTGACGGTATGTAAAAGATTGCTTTTATTGTTGTAAATCAACCGACGTTTTGCACACATATGGTTTTTCATTCTTTATCGATTTATTATCGGCCAGCAAAACGTACATGCGTTTCGCTGAATATTTCCTCCACATGGAAATTGTATACCGCCTCGAAGTAATTTGAGACTTTTATTGA
>WJQU01001616.1:20573-127321 GCA_029228625.1 Pseudolycoriella hygida | reverse complement strand
AAGGACGTCCGAATTTGGCGAAAAATTCACGAAATTCACGGTTTTTTTTTCGTGAATATCGTCAACTCTTCGTGAGATTCTTGAAATTGTTTCACGAAAATAGGCTTTGCCACTCACAGTGCAGACTAGTCTGAACGGATATTACAATGTTTCCCAAAGCAAAAGTTTCATCTGGGATCTCTACGCACCTTCCAAATTTAGATCATCCTGAAGATGCCACTCAACGTCTTGCATTTCGTTAACGTTTACATTCGTCTCTATACAACAAATAAATTAATACTCGTGTGCTCATCTACACGCTGACAGCAAAACAATAGATCAAAACATATTTGACGGTCGGTTGACCTTTGCCGACTATACTCTAGTAATTGCGAAATATTTTGAAAATAACGAAACTGCAAATTTATTGTAAATTTTCAAATTTTTTCTTCAGTTCATTAAAGTGATAAAAAAAGTGGACGTCCAAAATGCATTTTACCCCCCTCCCCCTGTCCCATTTTGTCCGCTGAAAACGAAGCGAACGCACGCAGAGAATGCTCGTTCCAAAGACTAGACATCCCTGGTACTCAACTTCGTAGTGTAAGTACAGGCACCATACGTGAAAGCTGGCATTACGAGTGATCTAATTAGCATCAAACGAGTCTTCATCGGAAGCAAAAAGCCGTAGATCCAGAGACTACGAAGCCTGGCAAACACCTTGAAGCAAACATTGTCCACCTGATCCCTAAAGGTCGTCCCTTTGTCCATCATCAAACCTAGGTTCAAAACCTTATCAGAATAGGGTATCACTTTTCCATTCAGCAAGATCCAAGGAAAAAAATGTGGCTTCAGACACGCATCTCTCTGCTCAGAAAACTCAATAGCATTCTTCTTAGCATTCAGTGATAGATTATTTTCAAGTGCCCACCGGCTTACTTCATACAGATCTTGATTGAATCTAAAGATGGCTTCATTTAAGCATGTCTTCTCGAATGACTGATAAAGTTGCACATTATCAGCGAACATATGGTGATTTACTACTTTTAGACACTTTGGCAAATCATTAATGTACAATGAAAAAAGAAGCGGGCCCAGCACCGCCCCTGAGGAATTCTTGATCGATTTTCTAGAGGCTCATACATGAAATCACCAATGCTGACACATTGGAAGTACTCTGAGAGATAATCACGGATGAGACCAATAACCGTCGTATCGAAATGAAACTTATCGGACAATTTATACAGTAGCTTGGAATGGTCAAGTGAGTCAAAAGCCTTTGAGAAATCAAGCAATACCATAATCATGGGGCGTTTCCATTCGAAAGATTTCCTGATCTCATCAAAGATATGCAACAGCGCTGTGCCAGTACTATGCTGTGCCCTAAACCCCGACTGATACATGTCCAGTAGTCCACGTTCATCAAGGTAAGCTACAATCTGTTCTTTGGCCAAGATTTCGAACACTTTCGACAAGTAGGGAAGATTGCTAATCGGCCTCAAATCATCTAATCCCCTGAAACTTGTCTTTTTATGTACGGGAAGTAACTTTGAAAGCTTAAACGCATAAACGCAAAGTTTACTATGTGGGTTAACGACGGCAGCACGAATGGCAATATCATATCATAGCATATAAACGGCAAAATCATAATAAAATTATGATTTTAGAAGAAATCTTACATTTCATTACTTAACAAGTGAACAAGTTGCGAGGTTCCAAAGCACAAGCAATGGTAACATTCTGAAGATCAATCAGAACACTCATTTGAATGTTTTAGTCTGAAATTATTTATCGAAACTGTCGAAAACATTCAGTTGTTCAGCTACTCCCACGTGTTCAGCTACTGCAGCACTTACCTTAACTCACTTGTACGTCCCGAACTGTTTACTGAGAGAAAATTGAGATAACGTTTACTATAATTAAAAGTAGAACGAAGAAAGAGTGATTATGATGAAAATTTGTAGCAAAACCCTTAAGCCTTTGCCACAGCAAATTGACTTTGCTAGATATAAAAATGCTTGCTCTCATATTGTTATTCCACCTGTGCACAAAATACGCATTCATAATAATCGATTGCTAAAGTATCTAGCCGGTGTGGATTGAAATCGTTGAAATACGTTTAAACATTTATATTGTACGATATTATCGTGTCAAGTTGTGTATATTCCTTACGATTTTAGAGGAAAATATTGTTTATTTTGATATATTTGACCCAATGAGCGGCTTCGCCTACACTCGTTTTGCGAACATTCAAACTTGGAAATATACTCACTGACACATTCAAACTCGTGCTATAATGACTCACTTACTTGACCAACAAGTATGTAATAAACTATTACAACCCAGACGCTGATTGCTGCATTGATGAGTAAACATCAGCTTGTAGAAAACAACTTAAGAAAAGCATTTGCTTATTTAGTTTTACTTCCGTTTGAAATAATCCACCATTGAGCATCTATCAAAGACACCAACTCATCTATCATATTTTTTTATATTAATGCGTAAAATAAAAAGTCACCCTCAATATCAATGTATCCAAAAAATATTAACATCATCATCCGTGGCAGGGTGGGTTGGTTATATGCGAGTCGTATAAAATATTTATTTATTATTATTTTGTCATAATAACAAGTAGGGAAAATTTTCCCCTCTTCTATATCAGTTAATCTAAAAACATGTTCGTAATAATCCAATTTAGTGGTCTGGTAATTTATTGAGGATATTGGACGTGAAGATTTTTTACTGGAACGAACTTTGGCGAATCGAATGCTAACATTGATTGACACGCGGATTTTGTAATGGAGAAGCTTTGCGAAATGTTTTTGTTTGTTAGAATATGAGGATACATCGATAGGTTCCAGAGGCGCAAAGGCACATAAAAACAACATTCCGTTGAACAAAAACATCAATATGGAGAGACGCTGGCTTTTTGAATTAAATAATCGGGTGATAGCTACTTGTAACTGTATCCGATATCTGATCACTTACATTCACAACCACTCTGTAGCTCTACGCTGTGTTGCAAAAAGTAAAAAGCAAGGAAAAAACTGAATGTCATTTTTGTCATCAACAAAGCACGAAATTTTAATCGAGTAAGGGTTACAAATGAAGTCTACAAACGTATAAATTCGTACTAAATTAACTGAAGTAGGAACGGGTTAGCTCAGTGGTAACGTACTGACTTTCCACCAAGAATATTCGGGTTCAGCGCTGGAGGGGACAAAAACCTAGGATTTTTCTTCAATGTATAGCATGAGAGTAACTTTCCTAGGCACACCTAGACTTCATGATTTGGATAGTTGTGAATTTGGTGCCGCAACGAATCGTTCATAGAAGAATGACAAATGTGACGTCACCCACATATGAATTCTGTGCACAAATATCTGAGTCTAACTTAAGGCGGAGATATAATTAGCACCAGAAGAAATCCTAATGGTAAAATGCTAGCTACCCTGTGGTTCGGAATTCACGTTAAGCATGTGGTCCAAAAAATGCCTGCCGGTAAAACACATTGATGGGGCGAACCCTACAAGTTTCCGCTCTAGTACATCATAGATGGCACTAGGTTTGTGTGCAATGTACCACTGGCACAGTAAAAACTTCGGTAGCGAAAGGATCTCTAAGAAGAATCCATATGAGTGAAAGCTCAAAAACATTGCGGAACTAGTAAAATGCAAATGATCTAGCCTCTGATCCGGACGGGTTGTAACGGCGGATTTATATATATAAGCTAACTGAAGTGCAACCCCCTGTAACCTTGATAAAAATGTTACCATTAACTTTCTCCACGACAGAGCAGACAAAATTTGTTGGGCTAAGGTCGACCATGAGATGCCTTGGTCCAAAATTTTTTTTGATTACTGTTAGGCCTTCAATTACCTCTCAAGTAGAAAATCGACTAGAATTTACGCGATTTATTCAGAAAAAATACGCAGAGCCCTCACTAAGTCCAAAGGCACAAACTAAAATTTTTTCTTAATAAATTTTGATTCTTCATTGGCTTCTTTATAAAAATCGGAAAAGATCAAGTATCGAAGAAGACCCAAAAAACTTGTTATGTTATGGACACAATAAAAAAAATCGTCCCAGGCATAGACTCTGACTAGACCCGTGCACCGGTCAATATTTTTCGGCGGCGGTCGCGCAGTTTCGTTACTTTGTCGGCGGCGACTTAAATCAAATCAGTTGATTTTCAAAAACTCGTCGGCGGCGTAAGTCAAATTATTTTTCGGCGGAGCGCCTTAAATCGGCGTGAAAATCGGCGCGTGGAAAAAATTCCGTCCGAAATTATATGCTAAAATTGAGTATTGTGCATTCAAATTTTTGATCTCGAGCAGCTGATTTTGATTTTTGATCTCGAGCTGCTGAATATGAATCTGAAGACTGGATTAATACCCATCAAGCACAGTGCGAAAAAGATCGCCAAACAAGACTTTTTAATACTAAACATATGCAAGCGACCCGTACGTATCAGAATAGACGTGGCAAACAGAACAGATGTTACAAAAAGGCTCGAACGTAAGTAAATATTGCCTTAACTCTAATTACGTCCTTATCAAATTGGATTGGAAATTGCCGAAAGGGCAATATTGAGAAACCCGTCCGAAGCAAAGGCGCAAAAAATATCTCCAAGCCCTGAAAATAAGCCCAGAATTTTGAACCGACCTAGAGCACTTAGCACAGGCATCTGACCCATACCTCCATGGACAAAGAGTTTGCCTCTTTTTTCTTAAACCTCATTATCAAAGGAATATTCACGAAAAAAACCAAATTTCGTGTTGGGTCGCATAGCGTGATTTGGGCCCACACTTAGGACTCTACAGCCCGCATCATTCGACAGATTTTCACTAATTTAATTTTCGTGATTTTCTGACTTCCAGATCCTCCATTGAAAACCTTGAAGAGCGATTTCCGTTCTAATTTCGCAGTGATATAAGTGAAAAAGTTCCATTAAACTTCAAAAAATCACGTTTTTCACCACTTTTTCGACCGTAACTTAAAAAGTTTTTGACCGATTTTGCCCAAAGTTAATCACGCAATAAATTTTCTGATTTTCTTTCAGGAAATAAGAAGATTTTGAAAACCGGATAAGATTAACCCTTTTTATGTAGAAAAAACACACCCTAGTAGATACTCAGTTCCAAAAGTTCAAAATCAAAATCCATAAATTGTGACGCATGCCCATACCTTTCAAACAAAAAACAATTATGAAAATCGGAGAAGATTTACTCGAGCTATGTACAAAAGACCAAAAACCACTTAAACGGCCTTAGCTCACTGGCCCTTGGGCCGACAGTCATCATCATCATCATCATCATCATCAGTGCCCAGATTTAATCCCAAAAAAGATTTTCGATTACCTTTACATTTTTGTTATTGTTGATTCGTCATCTAAGGACCATGACCGGTGCTCCCCCTCTACTCCCGGGTCAAAATTCGGCTAGTTACAAACGTCGTTGTAAACGCATCAGATCCCTTTTCAAGAACTTCGTTCTTTGTACGGGTCTAAAAACATTTCCCATCGAAAGCGTATCGATTTACGTTGTTGGTGACAAAGGTTCAAATGTGGTCAAGTTTATAGGAGAAATATTTAAAATAAAGCAAAACATAACCAAAGACCCGTACGTATCAGAATAGATGTGACAAATAGAACAAATTTGGCAAAAAGGCTCGAACGTATCTTAACATAGTAATAAGCAAAGAATCCAACGTTTTATGTTCTTTTATAAATATAAGAATTTCAAAGATCCATAGAAATTACCCAAGGTAATGTCAAAGGGCCTACCGAAGTACATATCAGACCATTCAAATCTAGAAATGGTTATATCCAAGGATTGGGCCATTTTCCCCTAAAACCCTGAAACACGTGTTCTCTAAAATTTTGCTCTATACAACTTTGCCTTTGGAAGCAACCTTCTACCTCTTATAGTTCTAGAAATATGGGTCATCACTTCTAATTCTGGAAGTGGTCATATCCCAGGATTGTGACATTTTTACCCAAAAACCTGAGACAGTGAATCTCCATATTGCATAGTTAAGGTAATAAATACGAAAAACTGTTTTCGTATATGGCCAAGAAACTCAATTTCGTCGATTCCATTGGTCCCGGTGCCCCGACCCCTGACTCGATTCCCACAAAAATGTTTTCCCAATTTTCTGACATTAAATCCTTTCATTTGGCACCAACATGAGAAATTTCCATGCTATACTTGTTGAGATATTTGCAAAAAAGCTTCACCGACAGTCGAAAAACCATGTTTTTGGTCACTTCCTCGACAATATCTACGGAACGACTTGATCGATTTTGCTTGTTATGTTCAATTTAGCTAAAGTCTGTGTTTTCATTGATTTTGGTCTTTTTCGCACATTTGGTTGTTAAACGACCCCTCAGGGTACCATAAAGGCCTGTTTTTAGCCAAGTCAACCAATTTTTGTCGACACTTCCATTTTTTGGACCCCCTTATGCCTCGCCTAATGCTCACACTGAAATAGCTGTGGGTCAGTCACGTGTCACCCAATTTCAAAACGGTTTTCTTTCGTGAATTCGTTGTAGTCTACCTGCGTTTATGGTGGAGGTGGAGTCAAAGTTGAAATTTCAATATGAAAACTGAAAGTCGTGAAAGGAAATGGACTCACCAATACCACATTAAAATATTTGTGACCTCCCGGATACCTGCATTATCGGAATACTAATAATTAGCCCTAAATAAAAAGTTTCCCTTCAACCTGTAAGCAAGCGTTCAAGAAGACATTGATGCTTATGCTATAATTCACGGAACAAAGCATAAAATGAGTTTTTCGAGGAGAGGCAGAGGAAGATCGCATTTAAAAAAAAAGTTCTTCTGCAGAACATTTGTGGGGACAGACGTTTCGAAAATTCAACATTGTACATACTTCACTAAACACAAAAGAAAATGTAAATAAACATTTGAATCTCACTGACTGTAGTACGTTATACATCCACTGATAGACCAAACAAAATGAAGCTTTCCTTATAACACACTATGTATATCATCACCCAATTCCCGGAGCTTTTAAATTCTGCAGATCTCTATTCAATTTAAAATTTAACATACTTTGAAACATAGATGACACTACAGAGAGTACATTTTTCCTCTATTACAAAATTCAATGAAATCAAACAGACAAGAGGAGAATGGAAATGTGTCATATTGAGAGACCCCAGGCGGGCAGAGATAACAATTCGCAGACAATAAAAACAATCAAAGCAAGATATTACAACCATCGACAAATCAACGCAATAAAGTTTTCAATGAGAAGAGAGTTGAATTAAAAATAACATTTCAAGAATATAATTTTTAACGAAACCATTACGTTTACCGTTTTACAAGCAGGATGTTGAGTCTTTGTATATCATTTACAAGAAGCAATATTTTGGGTGTGGTTTGATGTTGTTCAATATAACCTGCGAATATTTAATGTTTACAAAATGATGGAAATAAAGAATGTCGGTGAATTTCAACATCAGAGAACTAGTTGCATAGCTTGGTGTTTGAAGCAAAGTGATAATTACAAAAAATTCAAGAAGACAAAGTTTCCGAAACAATGGAATGTACTTTAGATTTCTTGCATTGCTCTCTCCTCTATTCTTCATAATTTTTAAGGGCAAAATCATCAGTTGCATGTCGCTGTAACCCCGACCCCTTAATTCTTTTGCGTTAGACTAGTAAAGAGCTGAAAGGGACTGCAAGTCCCATACTAAGGGCTCTTCTGGGGTCTTATTGGGTCGAAAATGTCAAAATGTGTTTTATACTATTTTGGAATTATTTTTAGACTATACCAGAGTCATTCTTAAGAAGCTGATTAAGGGCTGACGATTGAGACCAACTTCGAGTTAAGGGCTGATCTCCGACCAAAGTTATTCCACTTTTCGTCAAAAAAGCATGTCGAAATCGACCATTTCAGCTATAGGCAAAATTTATTCAACTCAAAATGCAGTCTACCCTCAAGGAAACCTTAAGGGCTGGCTATTGAGACCAACTTTGAGTTAAGGGCTGGTCTCTGATCTCTGATTTTTACTCGAAAAAAGACACTACATTGTTGGGTGACTGAGGTGAAAATTCTTTTTTAAGGAATTTTTTTCTTTCGTCTAAGATATCGTTTTGTTGCTCATAGAATCGAAACATCCACGAAATTCCGATAAAAATTATTTTCGCTAAAATTCAGACACACGCCATTTTAGATAAAAACATATGATGGGACCCGTAAGTATCAGTATAGATGCGGCAAACAGAGATGATGTTACGAAAAGACTCGAACGTATTTAAGTAAATATTGCCTTAACTATTAAGTGTATAAAATTACGTCCACATTAGAGATGAGCAGGTCGACCATTTTTCGAAACCCGACCCGGACCGAACCCGACCCGATAAAATTTTTCGAAACCCGAAACCCGAACTGTTTCAAAACCCGACACGGACCGAACCAGACACTCAAGTTTTTCGAAACTTACAACCCAAATTACTTCGACACAAAAATTATTTCAAGGCCCGACGTCTGCATTCTTCACGGACATTAGACTAAAACAAAATTCGTGTAATGATAAAATTTAGACGAGTTTTGTAAAATATAAAAAGTCAATAAAGGATCGGGACCCGAATAAAATGATACAAAAACCCGACTCGGGCCGAACCCGACCCGATAAAATTTTTCGGAACCCGAAACCCGAACTGTTTCCAAGCCCGATCCGGGACTGAGAAATCAGGTGACACTAGTCTGAGTTCCCGGGCAACGAAAAGGCGGATGAGCTGGCGAGGACAGGCTCGGCTACATTGGGTTGCGGGCCAGAACCTCTCATACCCATCCCACACTCGGCATGCGTAAAAGCAATAAAGAGTTGGGTGAGGTCGGAATTCGCTAACCATTGGAACACTTATGAAGGAGGAATGCACACAAAGCGTTTCTTCCCGGTGCCCGATGGGAAGTGGGCCAAAGAACTACTAAATATGGACAGGACACGCATCAAGAGGGTGGTGGGTGCGATCACCGGGCACTGCGGACTAAGCAAGCACCTGGCAAAAATGGGAATCTCTAATGACCCCAGTTGTACCTGTGGCCTAAGTGAGGAGACGGGCGTTCACGTCATATGCGAATGCCCGAAATTCTCCGCACTAAGGTTCAGGACACTAGGAAGTCATGTAGTCCAACCCGAAAATGTCTCCAAAATGGGACCTGCCGCTCTAGACAGGTTCCTGGTAGGGACTGGAAGGTTTTCGAGATTTACATGATGAACGGGTTACGAAACAAAGGAACATCAGATCTGTGTTTCAAGGACCAGTAATGGACCGGCCCAAACTGATAAATCTAAAAAAAAAAGCCCGGCCCGGACCGAACCCTACCCGATTAAAATTTTCGAAACCCGAAACCCATGAATCCGAAAAAAACAATTCGGGTTCGGGTTCGGGTCGGGTTTTTCGAAGTTTCGGACAACCCGCTCATCTCTAGTCCACATAAAATTGTATTGGAAATTGCCGAGAGGGCAATATTGAAAAACCCGTCCGAAGAAACGGTGTAAGAAATGCCTTCCGAAAGTACAAAATTGACCCCCAAACAGACAATTGTTTCTACGACATAGCAAAAAACCATTATTTTTTCTAGGGCCGACCTTGCATCCTCAGGAGACAAATAGACAATTTTCTCTACAACATAGTGAAAAACTTTTTTTTGTCTAGGGCAGACCTTATGACCGACCTAGGGCCATAAGGAAATGCCTCGGACACATACTTCCATACACAAAATGTTTCCCTCAATTTGCTCTGCAACATAGCAAAAAAAATTTTTTTGATTAGGGCCGACAGACCTGGGGCCCACTTCAGCCCTAAGCACAGGCACCGGGTCCAAATTTGTCTTTGAATATAAATCGGTACTTTATTACCTCTCAAATAGAAAAAGAATCAACAAAATCAGTTAGGATTTATGCAATTTATGTAAGCAAACACATTGGGCCCTAGCAGAAACTCAGTTTTAGAGTCCTGACTGAGTCCAAAGGGTTTCTAATCAAAAAAATTTCTTCCATAAAACGGGAAACCTTTCGATCAAGAAAAAATTTAAAAACCGGAAAAGATTTACTCGAGTTATGTACAAAAAACACGTATGGCCCTAGCATAGACTCGGTTTTAGTGCCCTAGCTAAGTCCTAGGACTCAAATTTAAAAAAGTTTCTTCCATAAATTGTCGGATCTTTCAAACAAAAAAAATTTGTCTTGTAGTAATACCACTAATTCATAACTTCAAACGGCTACCATTACTACACACGATATGAGCGCCATCTAATAACAACATATTATTGATGGAAGAGTCCACTCCTAACAGCATCACCCCCCTACGACCTCTCCCTCACCAATCCCTAAAGTAAAATTTAACTTTTTATTTTTGTTTGAAAGATCTCGGCATGATTGACAATTTATGGACGAAACTTTTGATTTTGTGCTTTTGGACTCAGCCAGGGCCATAAAACTTAGTCTCAAACTTAGTCTCTACTATGGCTCAGCATGTTTTTTCGTTTTTTCTACATAAATCGGGTAAATCTTATTCAACATCTTTTCTTTCCCTGAAAGAGAATCGAAATCGGTCGAAAACTTTCGAAGCTGCCGTCAAAAACGTGGTTTTTTGAAGGTTGGTGGAACTTTTTCACCTCTATCTCCCTACACGCTATTTGGTGGTTATTCGTGGATATTCCTTCAGTGATTAGGTTTATTGTGACGTGTTCTGTTATCATAACGCAACTTATATTAACTTAAATTCAATTGATTTTTTATTGATTCCTTTGATTCTTTTGATTTTATTAATACTGTCTTTTTCACTTGGATATTTTAAAATATAAAAAGACGTCTTTTGTACGATTCCTTAGTTTAAAAATTGATTACCATGTACTTAGCATGAACGGACTAAAAGTCCCCTTTGCTTTTGTTAAATTTAATAAAAAAAAAAAAGTGCTCCAGGTCCAGGTCTTTTCTAAATTCTGGGCTTATTTTAAGGGTTTGGAGAGGTTTTTAGCGCCGTTGATTCATACGGGTTTTTCAATATTGCCCTTTTCACAATTTCCAGTTCAATTTAATGTGGACGTAATAGACACTTTTGGTCCGCTCGAAATTTAAATTTTAATTGAAACTTGAATAATTTGACACAAGGTGGCACTATGACAATCTATTGTTCGTGTGCTGATTTTACGCATATACCGTACGTAATTACACATAATATCGTACGAAATTAGATTGTAACGCAGTGAAAAATTCAAAATTGAACCGCGCTAAAAGCGTCTGTATATAGTAACTGTTAAGAGTTTAGACAATATTTACTTAGATAGATTCGAGTCTTTTTGTAACAACTTTTCTGTTGGCCACATCTATTCTGATGCGTACTGGTCCTTTGATGTTTTTTTTTTCAACGCAACGCAAAGCCAATTGTTATCATTTCTCTGATCTAAATTAGTGTAACACGAATCGAAATAAAACGAAATGAGATCAACTTCGCAGCTTCATTACTGAGCTTTGTGTACACGGACACGGACGAAAGAAAGAAGAATTCTAAAAACGACCTCACGACCTCTAAAACGATCTCCGCTAAAATGGTGAGTTATCAAAATCATCGAAGAAATTTTTTACGAACATTGCTTTTTCTTAGACTACCCCAGATATGATTCACAACATGAATCAATTTTCAGCGAAAGACTTTGTCATGTGGATCCTCCAAGAGTTCCTAAGAGACATCAGCATTCCAAAATGGGATTTCGATTTTAACGCTTCTGGTGACATAACAAGCGTTACATTTTGGGAAAATGTATGTTTGAAAAATGTAAGTTATTTCAAATTTGGTTATAACTGCAAAGCATTCATAACATTTTTGCAGACCGAGGACCTTGAAGAACAGTCTCC
This sequence comes from Pseudolycoriella hygida, assembly GCA_029228625.1. Taxonomy (NCBI): domain Eukaryota; kingdom Metazoa; phylum Arthropoda; class Insecta; order Diptera; family Sciaridae; genus Pseudolycoriella; species Pseudolycoriella hygida. The sequence continues at coordinate 115,452 of WJQU01001616.1, read as the reverse complement.
TTTAACCAAGCAACGATGCACCTTTCTCTTTGGAGTGAGCAGAGCTGTCGGAAGTTGGTTCGACATCTTCTGGAATGAGCAATCAAATTTCGTTGAATGGAATTACGCATGCAGATTTTTGAAAAGTTGGCAAGAGAAAGCCAACAGCTTTACTATCAAAACATTCACAGCTCTGGTGGGCGCCACACTTCTGGAAAAATTCATTAATATTCCAGATTTTATCAGCAAGCCGCACGTCATTGAAATTGTAGCGTCCTGTCTTCGTCTTATAATAAATATGGAGAAATCTGAAATCAAGGAGGAATTAAGTGTACAAGTTGTGCATAGATTTCTGGCCGTGATTGGACAAAATTCAAAATTTTTTGCAAATTCGTTGTTCATTCATACGAAAAATTTCCTTACAACTGTAGCAGCGGTATCTGATTGGGGGATTTTATCTAAATACATGAATCTGATTTTGTCGATACAGAAATCAAACGCCGGACAAGACGAAGCAATGAATGTATTTATGTACTGCGCCGACAAAGTACAAATAAATCATTTAACGATGTTGGTGGACTCATCAGTACGTTTGGAAGTCCGGATAATGTCATTGGATATCCTTGCAAATCTGTTGGAGTACGTATAATTAGTTATTTGTGTATGTCTGTTTGGGACGATTGATTTGAGGAAATCATACTTCATATAGACAAAAAAGTTCTCCTCAATTTACTTCACAAAGTAGCAAAAAAAATTTTGGCCTGGGGTCGACCCTAAGGAGAGACCTCTGACCCATACTTTCATGGACAAAACAGTTTGGCTCTTTTTTCTCTACAACATTACAGAGAAAACTTCATCATTAGAGAAACATGCATGAGAAACCACAAAATCTTTCATACAAAATCTTGAAGAGTGATTACCGAGCGAATTTCGCGGAGATACAAGTCTCACCGTCCTTCGAAAAACCTCGTTTTTTTACCACTTTTTCGACCATAACTTCGAAAGTCTTTAACCAAATTTAAATCTTGGCCAAAATTTTCTCGATTTATGTAGAATTAACAAGTTGGGCCCTAGTATTGACTCTGTTTTAGCGCCATGGCTGAGTCAAAAAAGTTTCTTCCATAAATTGTCGGCAATGACCAGACCTTTCAAACAAAAAAAAAATATGAAAATTGGAAAAGATTTACTCGAGTTCTGTACATAAGACTAAAAACCACTTAAATAGCCCTAGCTCGCCGCCCTTGGGCCTACAGTGCCCAGATTAAATTCCATTTTGATTAACTTTCAGGGAAAATCTGTTGAGTTTTACTCGAGTTATCGTGTTGACTTTTTTTATTTTGAGCCCTTGGACTTAGCTAGGGCACGACAATAGAGAGTTTGGGCAAAGCAACTTATAGCCAAATTTATAACATGCATGTAACTATAAGTAATAAGTTATATGTTTACGTTATAAGTTAGAAGCTTACGTTATAAGTTTGCGTTACGAGCTATGAGTTATAATTTATAAGTTACAAGTTTACGATACAAGTTATAAGTTTATAGTATTGTAACTGATCCAGATCAATACTGATCAGTTTTAAAACTGATCCGGATCAGTACTGATCAGTTTCAAAACTGATACGGATCAGTACTGATCAGTTTTAAAACTGAGCCGGGTCAGTACTTATTAGTCCGAAAACTGATATGGATCAGTACTGATCAGTTTTAAAACTGTTACGAATAAATAATTATCAGCCTGATCAGTTCTGCTGCGGATCAATTTTGGAACTGATCAGTACTGGTCTTACTGATACTTATAACTTAAACATATAACTTAAAACAAATAGCTATATGTATATGTTATCGATTTGGCTATAAGTGGCTTTGCCCAAACTCTCTAATGAATCTCTACGAGGCCCTACATATTTTTTATACATAACTCGAGTAAATCTTTTCCGATTTTCAAACACGTTTTTTTGTTCGAAAGGATTGGGCATGCTCGACATTTTATGAAAGAACATTCTTTCGTTTTGAGTCCGGGGACTCAACCACGACCTTAAAACTGAGTCTCTACTAGGGACAAACATATTTTTTCTACATAAATCGGGTAAATCTTATCCGATTTTCAAAATGTTTTTTTAGACCAGTACGATGTTCTTCGAAAAGGGGTCTATTGTGTTTACCACGACGTATGCAACCAGTCGAATTTCGACCCGGAAGTAGGGGGAGCACGGATCATGGTCCTTAGATGACGAATCAGCAATAAAAAAAAATGTCCGTCCGTCACCGCGATAACTTGAGTAAAGGGCCGTTTAACTGGTTTTTGGTATTTTGTTTACAACTCGAATAAATATATTCCGATCGTCATAAATTTTTGTTTGTTTGAAAGATCAGGGCATGGCCGACAATTCATGGAACAAACTTTTTTGGATTTGAGTCCTTGGACTTAGCTAGGGCACTAAAAACGAGTATGTGCTAGAGCCCTACATTTTTTGTACTCGAGTTGAGTATAAATCTCTTCCGATTTTCAAAAAAAAATTTTATTTCGAAAAGTCTAGGAATGTCTCACATTTTATGGAAGAAAGTTTTTTGATAGGATGCCCTTGGACTCAGTCAGGACCCTGAAACTAGGCCCAACGTGTTTTTGTGTACATAAATCGGGCAAATCCTAACCGATTTTGTTGATTCTTTCTCTATTTGAGAGGTAACCATGTACCGAATTATATTCATAAACAAATTTGGACCTGTGCTTCGGGTTCAAGTGGGCCTCTGGTCGGTCCTAAGGTTGGCCCTAACCAAAAAATGTTTTTTTTCATATTGCAGAGCAGATTGAGGGAAACATTTTTGTCTATGGAAGTATGTGTCAGAGTTATTCCCTTATGGCCCTAGGTCGGTCCTGAAGTCAGGCTCTTAACAAAAAAATTGTTTTTTCTTATGTTGTAGAGAAAATTGAGGCGAACATTTTTGCCTATTTGGAGATCAATTTTGTGCTTTCGGGAGGGTTCTTTTACACCGTTTCTTCGGACGGGTTTTTCAATATTGCCCTATCGGCAATTTCCAATACAACTTAATGTGGACGTAATTTCAAACACTTAAGGGTTAAGGCAATATTTACTTAAATACGTTCGAGTCTTTTTGCAATATCTATTCTGTTTGCCACATCTATTCTGATGCAGGGGACCCGCTGTATGTGTCTTTACATGAATTCAACTTTCGTGTAAGTTCAGTGGTGCGTCTGGCATTTGTGACACATTTTTTCAACAAATAGTAACATCCTTGTCAAAGAATTGTGTGTGTTTTTCTGCGTAAGCGTCATATCTGACTACTAGTAAATACCCTCGCCCCTAGGGGCAACGCGAACATTAAGCATTCTTGTCCGCTAGGTCGGAGATTTGCGACATTAATACTAAAATGTATGCAAGGGTGTGCAAAGTTAGATTTAGATGAATAAGAAATGGATGTAGTAGTATTTTAGTAGTTACCATAAGCTTGCGCAAATCTAGTTTTCCCCCTTACTACCATTTTCTTGCAAAACCGTTTTTTGCTGTATACTATCATTACGTCTGTACTACCGTTTTCCCCGTGCTACCGTTTCACCCTTACTACCGTTTCCACCGTACAACACTTTTCCCCGCACTACAATTTTCTCCGTACTACCGTTTTCCTGTACAAACGTTATCATCGTGCTACTATTTCCCCGTACAACCGTTTCTCCCGTCCTACAATTTCCTCCTCACTACTGTTTTCCCCGTACTACCATTTCACCGTTCTACCATTTCCCCGAACTAACATTTCCCCCGTACTACAATTTTCCCGTACAAACGTTATCACCGTTCTACTATTTCCCCGCACAACCGTTTCCCCGGCACTACCGTTTTCCCCGTAAAATCGTTTCCACCGCACTACTGTTTCCCGTACAACCGTTTCTCCCGTACTACCATTTTCTCCTCATTACTGTTTTACCGGTACTACCATTTCCGCACACAACCGGTTACCTCCTTACTGCTTCTTCCCCCGAGCTGCCCAGCATTTTCACCAATACTGGTGACTTCTACTCACAAAACTCTGAGACTTTGCCGAAGAAACCAATGATCTGCCTCCCATACCTTCCCAAATACTTTTAAAAGCAAAAAATCCAAGATGGCGTCACTTTGACAGCTGGCAGCCATTTTCTTAGGATTCATAAAGATTCTACTCGTTGGTTAATGTTTCTCTATAAGGATTTGTTCCAACAATATATAGAAGAGACTATTTGCACAATGTGCAAGGAGTCTTTTCGTTTTTCTATTGTTCTTATCATTATGAAAACTTTTTTTCTGATCTGTCGGTTTCTATAATGTTCTATGTTCTATTAATAATTTTCGATCTCGAGAACTAGACAGCCGATCTTCCTGAAATTTTCAGGGAACGTCAGTCTCGGCCCCAAATGACAAATTTCATATGCCTCCTTTCCGGTAAAATTCTCGAAAAGCCGTGGCATGTGGAAAAGTGGTCAATTTTGAGGGTTTTTTAGATAATGCTCGTAGTTTTCGCATTTTAGCTCTGAAGTGACAATAGCTAGAGAGTTTGTTTCTTCGCGAAAGTTATAGAGTTTGGTCAGTAGAATTTTTTGGGATCTTAAGAAAATGGCTGCCAGCAATCAAACCGGCGTCATCTTGAATTTTTCCAAGCAATAAATTAGGTTTTTTTTTGGTTTTCGAATTTTAGCATCGGAATGACAATGCTTAGAGAGTTGGTTTCTTCGGGAAAGTTATAGAGTTTGATCAGGAGAATTTTTTGGGATTTTCAAAAATCTGCCATCTTGGATTTTTGTTAGGTATAAATTAGACTTCTTTTAGTTTTCGAATTTTAGCTCCGGAATGATAGCACTTAGAGAGATGGTTTCTGGTTTCTTCTAGAATGTTATAGAATTTCATCAAGAGAATTTTTTGGGACCATAAAAAATGGCTGTCAGTTGTCATAGCGGCGCCATCTTGAATTTTCGTTTATGCTTTTTCGGTTTTAGAATTTTAGCTTCGGTATGACAATACTTAGAGAGTTGATGTCTTCTACAAAGTTATAGAGTTTGGTCAGGAGAACGTTTTAGCATTTTAAGAAAATGGCTGCCAACTGTCAAAGTGACGCCATCTTGGATATTTTGCTAAATTCTCAATAAGAATACCTAGACAGTTGGTTTCTTCGGCAAATTTATATATCAGTGAGAAGAATTGGTGACACGAAGTGTTCCGACGGTAGCCGAAGGTGACACGAAGTGTTCCGAAGGAAGCCGAAGGTGACACGAAGTGTTCCGAAGGTAGCAGAAGGTGACACAAAGTGTTTCGATGGTAGCAGAAGGTGCCACGAAGTGTTTTGAAGGCAGACGAAGGTGCCACGAAGTGTTTTGAAGGCAGTTGAGGGTGCCACGAAGTGTTCCTAAGGCAGCCGAAGGTGACACGAAGTGTCCCGAAAGCAGTCGAAGGTGCTACGAAGTGTTCCGATTGAAGCCGAAGGTGCCACGAAATGCTCGGCGCTGCGAAAATTTGACATTTATTTCTTATTGCGTAGATTGTTTAGAGTTAATTTAAATTTTTGCGTGCAAGAACTGAAAGTGTCGAAAAATTATTTCGTCGTTGGGTCCGGCATTTGTGAGGCAATTTTTTCAACACAACAAAATTTTATAATTTTTTTAGAAACACAAGAACACAAGATTCCATTCAAACAAACTTCTGCGTATTATCAGCGATAGCGTCACCTCAAGCGGACTTACGGACTGCGTCACACTCTACATTTTAAGAGGTTTTTGTTGTGATTACAATTAACGATATTCATTTCATTTTGATTTACAGATTTTCCCGCAAGAATGAAATCTCTGTTGATTGCGATTGGACGTGCATATTTCAACAAACTCTTTTTTCTTCTGAAAAAAAAGTCAGCGAAAAATCTTTCAAGCTGTTCATACTCGAAGCGGAACGAAAAGACTTTAATACGCCGGCGGATGAGCTCACGATTATGGAGAAGGCTTTAAATGTTTACTTAGAACTACAGGTGACACTTTTCGACAGCAAATGTTTCGGCTGCTGGAAAACGAATTGCATTTATTTTACAGGACACTGTGAAACCTGCTAGATTCATGAAGTTGTTTCATGAATTGGAAAACTTCGAAACTTGTGAGAAGTTGTTTAAGATTTGTATCAAACATGCCTCAACTAAACCTTCTCTTTGTGCTTGCATTGCTTCCATCATCAAAGTTGCCGCGGAATCCATTCGCAGTAATAGAATACAAAAAAATTTATTATAACTTCTAACTTGCTTCGTTTCAGAAAGTGAAGCCTACAAAATTCTGGTATATGCAGTTTTTCACAACATTCGAAGTCTTGAAGCATATCCATTAATTTTACATGAACTTATTGATGTGGTCGATTTTTCGAAGCTTGACGGCTTTCTTCAGGATGAAAAGTTCATTGAAGTATTTTTATCTTAAGCACGTAATTACGAACTTCATTTCAATTTCAACTCTTTCAGGAGATTTTGATGGTCTCGGAGTCTGTTACGACCGCATTGACGAAATGCGAACACTACACTCCAATCCTAAATTTATGGGAAACCTTGAAAAAGCTAAATTTTGCACAGTGTGAATTGCTGAAAAAGCTAAATTCGAAAAAGTATGAAGCGTTTACTATCGTCGCTGCGCGCCCACCAAATACGGTCAATAAGTTTAAGAGAGTTCTCATTTTAAATATGTTAGCCGCTGTTGAAACTCACAATTTTTTCGAAAACGTACAGCTGAACCACTTATCTATGTTTTACAACCTTTTTCAAGTTACTTTTACGCATGATGACGAAGGTATGTTTTTGACAAATTATTCTTCGTGAAAGTTTCTTGGTAGTAATTTAATTCTACACCAATGCATAATCTATACAATTGCATCGAAATGAGTGGTGCAATTGTAGAGTTCAAATAATAATGTTTTCTTTCTAGCTCTTCTAGTCCTACTACGCGTTATGGTAATGAAAGCATATAAAATTTCACCATTTTTCGAAGAGAGAGACGCTGAAAATATGAACAATCTCTTGAAAAATTTAATCGCAAAGCCAGCGAATACGACGCTTCAACAACTGATGGTAAGTGCGATAACAGCTTGTATCATACGGTACAAAAAACAAGCATACCGTTTGTAACCGTAAAGAACGCAACATGATGCCAAAGATATGTCAAAATGTCATCGTATTGTGCAAAATGTTCAAATTTGATTGTATTGCCCAAAATTTCTTCATTTTCTCATTTTGTTATTCGCGACGGAAATAGCAAAGCCGCAATATTATTGACGCACTAAAAAACATTTCGAACTGCAGGCACAATAACGGCAGTAACGAATACAACTATACGTCGTATAAGTTTCAACTCGGCACCACACTGCCTACTAAAGTTATTCTACTAGCCTGGTGACAGATTGAAATTTATATGACTAATAACATTGTTTACTGTCGTTACAGTGACTTTAAATTGACCTTAGGCACCAGGCTGCCTTCTATAGGACTATTCATACTTACCAAGTACACAGCCTGGTGCACAGTGGAAAGCGCGTGCACATTAATGTATTCGTTTCCGCATCCAGCATTGTCGAAAGAACCTTTTTGGTGCCTGGCTAATTTCTGCAATCGACCAGAGGGTTACCGCCTTTAAAGAAAACAATTTCAAACAAATATTTGTCCAAACAAATTTTCAAAAAAAAATTGTACTAGAGCCGATTTTAGAACCGATCTAGAGCAGTTAGAAGACGACTTTGACCCATATTTCCCTGGACAGAAAAGTTCCTCTCAATTTCCTCCACAACATACCAAAACATATGCAAGGGACCCGTACGTATCAGAATAGATGTGGCCAACAAAGTTGATGTTACGAAAAGATTCGAACGTATTTAAGTCAATATTGCCTTAACTCTGAAGTGTTTGAAATTACGTCCACATTAAATTGCACTGGAAATTGCCGAGAGGGCGATATTGAAAAACCTATCTTAAACAAAGGTGTAAAAAGCCCCTCCGAAACAATTTTTTTGTGTCGGGCCGATGTTGGGACCGACCTAATTTTTTTTCGTAGATTTTTATCAGTTTGGGGCGATCACTTTCGTGGTCTGGAACACAGATCTTGTGACTTTTTGTTCCTTTTTCCCGCTCATCATTTAAAAAATCATGAAAACCTTTACGTGCCGACCAGGAACCTGTCTAATATGATAGGCCCTAGCTCGGCCACTTTCGAAGGGTACACGACGTAGTCGCCTAGTGTCCTGAGTCTTAGCTGATGGAATTTAGGGCATTCACATATAATGTGAAAGCCCGTTTCCTCTTCCAAGCCACAGGAACAGTCTGGGTCACCTGAAAGTCTCATCTTCGTCAGGTGCTTGTTGAGTCCGCAATGGCCGGTCGTCGCAACCACCCTTCTTATGCGATCCCAGCCCATCGTCAGGAGCTCCTTAGTCCATTTCTCGTTCGGAGTGGGGAAGAAATGCTTGGTATGCACTCCTCCTTCATACGCTGTCCAGCTTTTCCTATGCTCCGCCCTCACCCAGTCCTTCACCGCTTTCGCACAAAGCGAATTCGGGATGGGGATGTGAGGTTTGGGTTCGTATGAGATTGCCGTTGAGCCGGTTTTTGCCAGCTTATCAACCTTCTCATTACCGTTCTCTCCGGAGTGCCCAGGCACGTAAACTAGTTTGACTCGATTGCTCAGCCCTATCTGGTTCAAGTAGCCTTTACATTCTTCTACAAATTTAGAAGTCACAATGGGTGATATCAGCGCCTTTATTGCTGATTCACTATCACACGATCACGTCTTCACCCCTTCTGGCAGAATTTCTCGAGCTGAGATCATATTTTTGATCTTCCCATGCCCGGTCTTGAAACCTGGAGACCACCAGCCATTTTGTGTCAACCTGTCTGCTGTTGGGAAAGCTTTCGCCTTCACTACTATATCGATAGGTGACACTGCTAGTAGCACTTCCAGGGCCGCCGTTGCCGTCGTCTTCATGGCACACACATACGCCAAACTCTGAACTTCTATCAACCTTTCCCTCGCCGCCTGCATGTTGAGCCTTGCCACGTTTACATGACTTATCGCGGGCCTTACTACCGCTTCGTACATCCACAGTATTGCTTTTGAGGATAGGCTCTTCCCAATAGCACTTCTGCAAATCCAAAAGGCCGTCAGAGCTTTTTGAGCTTTGTCCTCTACATGGGCGATCCAGTTTAGCTTGCGGTCAAGCGTAACTCCCAGATATTTCACTTGGGGGCTAATTTCAACGTCCTTCCCGAAGATCCTAACTTTCCCTACAAGATCTGAGCCTGTGAGCCTTCGGCTGAACATCGCTCCACTACTCTCAGATCCATTCTCAAGCAGTCTCCCAGAGTGCTCTCGAACTTGCCTTTGAACAAGATGGTCAGGTCGTCCGAGTATCCCTGGGTAAGGAACCCGCTTTCGTTTATCTCCCTTAGAAGGGAATCAACCACAATGCACCATAGCAGGGGTGAAAGAATGCCGCCTTGGAGACATCCTTTGGCAACCCAGAGATCAGCCTTGGTGACGCAGACGTCGGCCTCAACGGTCCTATCTCTGAGCATCCTATCTATCCATCTGACTACAACTGGCGCTACTCCCCTCTCTACTAGCGTCCTGCCGATCACTTCGAATCCCGTGTTGTCGAAGGCCCCTTGTATGTCCATGAAACATCCAAGGGATATTTCTTCGACGCGAAAGGAATTTTCCATCTCAGCTACGAGACCATGTAGAGCGGAGTCTGTAGACTGATAGGCATGTTGTTTTACGTGCAGTGGAGATTCGGAAAGAATTTCTACCCTTATGTGCAGATCAATCAGCCTTATTGGTCTGTAGTCCTTCGCCTTATTATGTGACGGTTTACCTGGCTTTGGTATAAAACAGACTTTCACCTTTTTCCATTTGGAATGTGGCCTCGAGCCAGAGAACTGATCATCACCTCTCGCAGTGGTTCCAAATTCTGTTGCTTTCTTTTAAAAGCGCAGGAAAGAAGCCGTCGCTTCCAGCTGACTTGAAAGGTTTGAACTTTCCTATGGCCCATTTTAGCTTATCCATTGTAATAATTTTCTTGGCGAGCACCTAGTCTTCATCCGATGGGGGAGTGAGACCTGGTTCCGGCCCGTCGTCTTTGTCTTCCCTACAACCTGGAAAATGTACCTCAAACAAGTGCTTAGCCGTCTCTTGGCCACAGCTCGTAAACTCACCATTGGGTTGTAATAGGGAGCTTGGCAATTGCTTTGGGTCTTTCGACAAGGACCGACCTAGGGCTTAATTTGCTCTGCAACATAGCAATAAATTTTTTTTTGGTCAGGGCCACACTTGAAGGCAACGGGCCCAAATTCGCTTTTGAATATAATTCGGTACTCTGTTGTCTCTCAAATAGAAAAAGAATCAACAAAATCAGTTAGGATTTACCCGATTTATGTAAACAAACACGTTGGGCCCTAGTACAGACTCAGTTTTAGGGTCCTGGCTGAGCCCAAGGGCTTCTAATCCAAAAATTTTCTTCTATAAAAAGTCAGACATTCCTAGACCTTTCGATCAATTTTTTTTTTTAAATTTTAAATTTGAGTTATGTACAAAAAACACGTTGGTCCCTAGCCCGTTTTCAGTAACCTATTCCGAAGGCTCAAAATAAAAAAAATTGTTCCATAAATTGTCGGCCATGCCCAGACCTTTCAAAAAATTCTGTCTGTCCGTCCCGTCATTTTTTCTAAACGGCTGCACCGATCACCATAAACTTTTTCCCTAAAGGTACATATGTCATATGATTCAAGTTCAAAGATGAGCAAAATCGGTCAAGTGGTTCCGTAGATATGGTCGAGGAAGTGACCAAAAACATGGTTTTTCGAGGGTCGGTGAAACTCAGTAGGTATCGCACGGAAATTGTTCATTTTGGTGTCAAATGAAAGCATTTGATCTCACAAAACCGGGAAAAGTTTTCTTGTTGAAAATGGGTCAGTGAGACCGATGAAATAGACGAAATTGTATTTCTTGGCCATATACGAAAGCAGATGGTTTTTCGTCTATATTTGCTCAACTATGCAATATGAAGATTTACCGTCAAAAGTAAAGTTGTAGAGAATAAAATTCTAGAGAAAACATGTTTCAAGGCTTCAAGAAAAAATGACTCAATCCTGGTATATGACCACTTCTAGAATTGGATGAGATGACACATTATTTCTAGAACTATGAAAGTTAGAAATTTGCTTCCAAAGGCAAAGTTGTAGATAATAAAATTTTAGAGAAAACGTATTTCAGGGTGGAGATGAGCGGGCACCACTTCTTTGCTGCCCGTGCCCGCCCTACCCTAGCTCAAAATTAAAAAAAAAATACCCGCCCCAAGTAGTGCCCGTCAAAACTGTGCCCGTTCTTGTCCGGGTCCCTGCCCGAAATTTGAAAAAAATGCCCACCCCGAAATGTACCTGTCAATTTCACGCCCGAATCTGTCCGTTCCTCAGATTTTTCGCATACTTTGGCTTATTAGGATTTGTGAAGAACTTGCCATTTTCGCCCCACCTTCAAACGAAGATATTTTTCTGTGATAATTGTAATTGAGTGTGCTCCTTTTGGCCGAAAAGTTTCGTTTTTATATTTGCATCAAAAAGTTGTTCCATACCATGTGTAAATTCTGAATAGTTTTTAGACCCGTACGAAGAACGAAGTTCTTCGAAAAGGGGTCTTATGCGTTTACCACTACGTTTGTAACCACCCCAATATCGACCGAGGGTAGGGGGGAGCATCGATCAAGGTCCTCAGATGACGAATCAGCAACAAAAAAAATGACCGTCCGTCCCTCATCGTGATTTTCAAAAACTTTTTTTTCCTGAAAGGTAATCGAAATATCTTTTATGGAATTGAATCTGGGCACTGTCCTCCCAAGGGCCGCCGAGCAATGGCCGTTCAAGTGGTTTTTGGTCTTTTGTACATAACTCGAGTTAATCTTTTCGGATTTTCATAATTTTTTTTTGTTTGAAGGATCTAGGCATGGCCGACAAGTTATGGAAGAAACATTTTTGGATTTGAGTCCTTGGACTTAGCTAGGGCACTAAAAACGAATCTCTGCTTGGGCCATACGTGTTTTTTGTACATAACTCCAGTAAATCTTTTCCGATTTTCAAATTTTTTTTTTGATCGAAAGGTCTAGGACTGTCTGCCGTTTTATGGAAGAAATTTTTTTGATTAGAAACTCTTGGACTCAGTCAGGAACCTAAAACTGAGTTTCTGCTAGGGCCCAACGTGTCGGCTTGCATAAATTGCATAAATCCTAACTGATTTTGTTGATTCTTTTTCTATTTGAGAGGTAATCGAGTAACGAATTATATTCAAAAACAAATTTGGACCCGGTGCCTGTGCTCAGGGCTGAAGTAGGCCTCAGGTCTGTCCTAAGGTCGGCCCTAACCAAAAAAAAATTTGTTTGCTATGTTGCAGAGCAAATTGAAGGGAAACATTTTTGTCTATAGAAGTATGTGTCTGAGACATATTCTTATGGCCCTAGGTCGGTCCTAAGGTCTGTCCTAGACAAAAAACTGGTTTTTCACAATAATAATATAATAATCTGCCTTACAACCCATGAAGGGTTAGGGGATAGATCATTATTTACTAGTTTCGCTACCTTTTGTGGTTCTACTATTTGAGATCCTTTCATTACCCGAAAGTTTTTACTGTGCCAGTGGTAAGCTGTGCGACAAACCCAGTGCCATCCATGAGATGTACTAGGAACGAAACTAGTAGAATACAGGCACCTCCCAACAATGCCTTTCACAGGTAAGCCGTACGATGGCGCTACACTCAACTTCACATGACTTGAACCGATTCAATTAGCTTTGTTTTGTTTACAAATCTAACAATCGGTTCAAATCCGTCTGCGGTTGAGTTTCGAACCAACGCACTGGCAACTCGATCTCATAGTAGCAAGCAGACGTGTTAACCACTACGCTATCGAGTTGTTTCACAATGCTGTAGAGAAAGTGGAGGGAAATATTTTTGTCTATGTAAGCATTCGTCCGAGGCCTCTACTGAGGACCCTTGGTCGGTCCTAAGGTCGGCCCTGGACAAAAAAATTGTTTTTTGCTATGTTGTAGAAAAAATTGCGATTTGGAGGTTAATTTTTACTTTCGGAAGGCCTTTTTTACACCGTTTCTTCGGACGGGTTTTTCAATATTGCCCTCTCAGCAATTTCCAATACAATTTAATGTGGTCGTAAGGCAATATTTACTTTATTTCGAGTCTTTTCGTAACATCAACCCTGTTTGCGACATCTATTCTGATACGTACGGGCCCCTTGCATATGTTTTAATTTTGTTTTACATTTTTGAATTTCGAAAAATTTTGGATTGACAATCTTTCCATCCAAAATTGTGATATCAAAATAAACGATTTCTGAAAAAAAAATTGAGATTCTCTGTGATGCCGAATGAGTCGTTCATAAATAGATACTTTATGGGTTCATTGAAATGCGCGAACAAAGTGGATGGTACTCACAGTGGAGGTCAATTTTCATTATATTCCTCACATACTTGTCTGGAATATGCAAATATTTTTGAGGTACTAAGGCAACAACTCAAGCCACGTACCGTACATGAACGTCTACGTCGTTGAACGACGCGCTTTGATAGCAATATTTCGTATGTTCTGAAGTTTGCCAAGCACCAAGAGCCATTTATGCATGATAATTGATCCATTGACGCATTGATCATACAACTTGCGAAAAAAGGCGAATTGACTGTCTGTAGTAATTGGCGCGGTGTCACACTCCTAAACATAATCAACAAGATTCTCTCGATCATCATCCACGACCGAATATCAAAGGTCTTAGAACCAGTGCTTCGCAACCAGCAAGCTGGTTTTAGACTCCACAGATTATGCGTCGACAACATCAACACACTGCGAATCATCATGGAACAGTCAGTGGAATATAACACACCACTGTACTTGATCTTCGTTGATTACAAACAAGCTCTCGCCAGTCTGGATCGAAACGTGATGTGGACAATTTTGGCGAGTTACGGCATCCCTGCGAGAATACTGAACCTGATAGTCGGGCTGTATCGCAGTGGAAAATGTTGGGTCATACATCGCGGCAATCCAGGACCATGATTTACCGTTGATTCTGGAGTGAAACATGGATGTGTGCTATCCCCCCTGGGTTATGCGAAAAGTGAGTACTGGTACCTCTGCGTTCAGTGGACGCTTACCGAACGTCTGGAAGATATTGACTTCGCCGATGATCTAGTCCTCATGACACAGACTGCAGGTAATATACAAAAATCGTTAGGACTGCTTGTCAAGTATGCCGGACAAGTTGGATTGAAGATAAACGTAACGAAGACGAAATTGATGCGCATCAACACAACCGCACCGTGCACTCTGATCATCGAAGGCGAAACGATAAACGAAGTCGAGAGCTTCTGCTATCTTGGAAGCATCTTGTCAAAGGACGGAGGAGCTGACTAGGGCGTACAAAGCCGAATACAGAAAGCGCGCCAAGCATTTTTTCGCTCAACAACATTTGGAATTCCACACAGCTAACAAGGCACCTGAAAATGAGATTTTTCAAAACGAACTGTATCTCAGTTTTGCTGTATGGCTGCGAGACTTGTAAAATGACATCGACCATCGGGGACAAGATACAAGTCTTCGTCAATAAGTGCCTCAGACGCATACTGAGAATGCGCTGGCCAGAAACCATAAGCAACACGGAGCTGTGGAGGATAACCAAATACGAACGAATAAACCCACTGATCAAACGTCGGAAATGGAATTGGATCGGTCATATCATAATGCGACCTGTAACGCGAAGGAGAGGCCGACCAAAGCAGACGTGGAAACGAACGGTTGCGGACGAAGCGAGCGAAACCAGCAATGTGTGGAGTGAAGTCAAGGCGCTCGCACAGAACCGAATTCGATGGCGACACTTTGTGGACGCACTATGCGCCCTCGTGGAGTAGGGCACAGATGATGAATTGATCCAAGCACTAAGCACTAACCCTTCTCGTACTCAAAATTCGATGTGAATGTTGTAAAGTATTGTCCGTACACTTTCGTTATTAAATTTATGAGGCTTCACCCTTAAACTATGCCGACGCCCTATCTGAGAAGCCAAGCTACTTCCGAATTGATATTCCGACCACTAAACTATTGCCATCCTATTATCGCCTTGATGAATCTCCTACCGCCAAGACCGTATCACATTGTTAAAATTATTCATTTGCAAAGTAATTTTTTATTTTACACTTTTTAGCTTGGCATTGCTTTCTTTGAATTTCATTTGAGTTTCAAATTTATTGTGGACAGACTTACTTACAGAACAGTTTTTACGTGGCTGGCCCTAATCACGTCAGGTAAAAAGTCTATAATTAAAATCACTTAGTTTTATTCGAAGCTCTTTTGTCGTCATTTCAGCATACGATGACACATTGTACGAACTACGCATATCGCATTTCCGGCTGCTTACACGTTTCTGGCGAGGTGCCAATACTTTTTTACGTGAATTGGACAAAGGATGTCAAGGATTGTTAACCGATGTGTATCGCTGCTATGACTTAGCAGACGTAAGTCGTTGGCATTTTCCTGGCTCTGAACAGTCGCTTTGACGTCATGCTCAAAAATGTTCTAGTTTTGTTTTAGTCTCAATCCTCTCTCGATTATTGAATCAGCTTATTAGGTTCATTGTCAGCAGCAGGTTTAGTAATAAATTGGGTCATATCGAAGCAGTGCAAAAGATTTAGTAATTTTAAATTACCGACCAAGCAAAACAACAATATTTCAGATAATTGTCAGTCGCTCAGTAGAACTGGGCGCCGGTCCACCATAAAACAAACGTTGCCCAAAGGAAGAGAACCAAATGAATTAGCTCTCAATGCAAATTATTTCTTCGGGCGTCGAATGCCATTTCTATAGCGCCCGCCGCCGCTGTTCACATAAAACAACAATTTGTGAAATCGCTTCTGCCGACAAAAGGGAAATGTGACGCAAGTCCTCTTCCCTTCTTCCAAAACAACTGATATCAACTTGGGTGACGCTTAATGCTTCGAAACATAAAAAATTCTTTTGAAATATTTTCCCATTCGACCCTGAGTAAAAATTTTTCTCCGCTTTCAGACTTCACACGAAAAAATTTGGCTACCCGTACTCCACTCATTGCGCAAAGCTAAATTTTTGGGGTGTGAGATCTAAAAGCGTCACATTTCTCTTTTAAAAGGGACTTTTGTTGTGATCCCAAAGTGGTTTTTTGCCGCTGCTAAGCCGAAGCGCGGCGGCCACTACTCCCATGGGCGAAAATAATACCCTAAACTGTCTGAGATTACACCACGTCAAAAGTTTTTTTTTTGAGACGCCGTCGCCGCCAAGCCGAAGCGCGGCGGCTACTACTCCCATGGGCGAAAATAATCACCACAACTGCCTCTAAAACATATCAAAAGTTTTTTTCTCAGCCCTCGCTTTTTTCCGCCATTTTGGCGTTCGGGCTCGGGCGGGCATCAGGCGGCTCGAATTTTGAGGCCGCCCCCTCATCTCTAGCCAGTAGTCGATTTTTCGAGTAGAGAAATTTCTTCATGTAGAGGTTTTTGAAGCGATCATTGCGCGAAGGGTTCACCAGATTCGTTATGGGTTTCTTCAGGGAAAATGTCAGGAATAGTCTCAAGTTCACTTTGTCTGAACATTGTTTATGAAAAAAGCAATTGTGTGAGAAGTACAGGTCATCAAAATCGAATTTTGATTCACAGCAATGAGTGATTCAACTTTGAACTTACATTAACAAACATTTCCAATCGACCCATACGTATCAGAATAGATGTGGCACACATAATAGATGTTGCAAAAAGACTCCAACGTATCCAAGTAAACATTGCCTTAACTTTAAGTACATACTTCCACATTAGATTAGACTGGAAATTGCCGAAAGGGCAATAGGAAAAAACCCGTACGAAGCAACGACTCTAAAAATCTCTTCAAACCCTTAAAATAAGCCCAGAAAAGACCTGGAGCACTTAGGAGAGGTCTCTGCACCATACTTCCATTGACAAAAATGTTTTCCTCTTTTTTCTCTACAACATTACACAAAAAACCTCATTATCAAAGGAATATTCACGATAAAAACCAAACACTAAGGACCAGAGCCTACAATTTGCGAACAAATTTCCAAAATTCACTAAACTTTATCAAAATTTCTCAAAAATTCCCAAAAGTTCCCGAAAATTCCCAAAAAAATATAAAAAATTTCCAATTAATAATTTAATAGTAAACTTTATGATGAAGGGCACCTTATTCCAGACAAGTTGAAAATTCGAAATTTTGGATTGTCACATTTCAATCTTCATGGCTCCAATACCTTCATTTTGGCACTAATTTGTATTTTCTGCGAAGTGTGATGGATGAGTTATGCACCCTGGTAAAGGCCCTCCTAAACTTTCTTTTCCCTGGAAGATACTTGCCTCCCATGATTCAAGTTCGAAGATGAGCAAAATCGATCAAGTGGTTCCGGAGATATGGTCGAGGAAGTGACCAAAGACATGGTTTTTCGAGGGTCGGTGAAGCTTTTTCGCAAATATCTCAGCAAGTATAGTACAGAAAATGCTCATGTTGGTGTCAAATGAAAGGATTTTATGTCAGAAAACTAAGAAACAGTTTTTGTGGGTGCCCCGACCCCTGACCCGATGAATCGACGAAATTGAGTTTCTTGCCAACAGGTTATGGGCCTAGGCTGATCAATTTGTAGCGCTAGTTTGCTAGAAGGGCTTTCAATAACACTCGCTGCGATTGATTGAAGCTCTGGTATGGTGAAAGAGCTGGCTACATATGAAATTGGTTTTTAGAAGGAGACTTTGGTATGAACATGGCGGTGAAGCCAAGCGACAATGTGGTCGTTGATCTGTACAAATTATGATGGCGGATTTAGCATGGTGATGCCAAACGACAGTCGTTGTTTCATACAAAACTTTCTTGGTCAAGTCGGTGATTGGGGTGGGGGGTAATGCTAATGAAAGGGGACCACCCCTAAGAATCACTAGCTATTTGGCGGCGGTCCCCTCCCTGAAGAGAGGGGGAGGTCAAAACTAAAAAATTGTTTTTTTCCTTTTTTTACATTTTTTGTGAACTAGGAAGTGCTGGTAAGGACTGGATGAGTGGTTAAAAGGTGGTGGAAGAGTTACGGAAGAGCGGAGATATATGTAGATATATTGGGCGTTTTAAAGGAAAGTAGGCGCTTTAAAAAGCCCACGTTAACCAAATTGAGCGCTTTAAGTAGAAATTTTATCGATAATGTGAGCAAGCATTCGCTAAGTGGACATCAATTTTGTGTACACTCACCCAGGTCGCGTTGAAGCTGCTTACTTGTAACCCATTGCCCCTGAAAATGGCCTCTTCTTCGTACTGAGATGGGGAACCCTTGGCTTGTCACTACCGAAGTATTTGCCGACTCAAAACCCCTCTCAGTACCATTATATCGAAGCAAGCATAATTTGTCGCTTATTTGTCACAGATCTCTTTCAACTCTTCCTTCAATGCCCAACGACTTTTCCGCTGCCATCGTTAAGTGAACCAACCAACTTACAGAATTCAGTAAACGGATGCTGATTCAATGCTCTACAAGCTCGCAAAAACAAATATCTGCTAAGCTTACCCGCTAGAAGATCGCTTTGGTGGTTATGCGTACCAACTACTTATTTAGCGTGACGCCAAGATCCTTCTATGCTGTTGGTGTGTGCGCCTGTTTCGGGATCTTTGAAGTTAATAGAATGGCTAAATGTGAGATGTTGGAATTGGAAACCTTCGTCGGCCAGCTTGTCAAGCAAATGTCGCATACCGATATCTATATTTCAATGATCCCATGCATAGTGCAGAGAGACGAAGTCGTGCATACTCTTACGACGACACAACGAACAAGGCTGTCACCTATCTAAATGAACGCATCAAGCCAAAAGGATGAATAGTAAACGTACTCGCTTCGACATAATGGTACTGAGAGGGGTTTGGAGTCGGTAAATACTTCGGTAGTGACGAGCCGAGGGGTCCCCATCTCAGTAGGAAGAAAATGCACTTTTCAGGGCCAAGTAAGCAGCCTCCAGGCGGCTTACTCTGGATGAGTGCACACAAAATCGATGTCCACTCAGCGAATGCTTACATTATCGATAAAATTTTTACTTAAAGGGCGCAATTTACTTAACGTAGGCTTTTTAAAGCGCCTACTTTGCTTAATGTGGGCGCCTTAAGGCCAGGTTATGCCCGTCTACATGGTCTGATCTTAAGGCGCCCAATATATTTTCATGGCAATCTCCGCTCTTCCGTCACTCTTCGACAATCTTTTAACCACTCATCCAGCCCTTCCCAGCCCTTCGCAGCACTTTCCAACACTTCCTAGTACACAAAAAATGTAAAAAAAGAAGAAACAAAATTTTTAGTTTTGACATCTTCATGGACCGCCGCCAAATAACTAGTGATTCTTAGTTGTGGAGTGGTCCCCTCTCATTAGCACTACCCCCCACCCCAATCACCGACTTGACCAGAATACCTAAGTTTTGCCAATGGTCACACAAAATAAAAGCTTTTCAAAACAAAATCTAGTGAAGGATACTGAAATCCGCGGAAATTCACCGAAATTTGCGGAAATTCATAAAAATTCACGAAATTCACCGAATTCAACAAATTCGTAAAAATTCACGAAAAATTCAATTAAATAGGCCCTGATTCTGATACGTACGGGTCTTGATTTCTATTATGTTCAAATGCTAATGGTCACTTTCATGTGGTACAGAACCACCTGCAGCGTAGCACTTTTTCTTAATGTGTAAATGGTTCTTTTTAGTCTTCTTCTTTTCCCCATCGTAGCGTCGTATCGTTAACATAAACCCATTTTTTCAAACTTAAGGCAAAGCTAATCCCATACATCGGCGAAGTCATCGTTGGATCATTACGAATACTAAATTTTGGCAAGCCGTTTGGCATTTTTGCTGCTTCAATATCGCAAATTGTAGAATATGAAAAGCCAGTTAAGATAGTGTTGGTAAGAATTTTCGGCTACCTAATACCTATCCTAGTAGAATTAATCAGCACCGACTTTTCAGAGATCCATAAAAAAAATATTTTTGTTGATTAAAAAATCGGAATACTCAGATCGTGTCAGTTCCATCGCGTATGCGGTTTTCGAAGAAAATTTGGAAATAACTAATTCAAGTAGAATGGTTACGGTTAATAGCGTTCAAAGCTATTTATGTTCATTAATGTCAGCAGTGGATCGTGAAAGAGCGTAAGTATAAATCATTCAAAGGCGTGCTAATTGCTCAACTCAAATACTGTAGCTACATTTCTTAACTATGGAAAATCTTCTTCGAACGATAGCGTTAGCAAACTTTCGTACAGAAATATAAGTTATTTTATCGACTTGTCGGTCGTGACAATATCATAAAGTTACTTAACTTGTTTCAGCAAAGTAAATGCGTTTTTACGTTCCTTCAACAAGTAAAGTGCTTCCAAATTGTATTGTGACGAATAGGAAGGGTCGGACTGTAATTCTACTTGGTCACATATTTTTTATTATAAAATAACGGTTTCCTCTGTATCCAATCAGCAAATGAAATATGAATTCTTTTTCTAAAAAGTTCTAAATTTTTTGTAGACGAAATCGTGGAAAAAGCTTTCTCGTAAGCGCTGTTGATGATAGATCCTCTGGATCCTCCTGTGTGTAAACGTTTCGAGACTCGATTTGATTAACTATTTTTTGTTAATTTGTTAATTTAAAATTCGTTCAATAAAAACATTGATTGTAATTTCGATATTTGACATTTTTCATTCGTCTGAAGCTACAGTGCTTTTGTAGTTGATCAAGAGAGTTAAATTTTTTGACCCGTACGAAGTACAAAGGTCCTATACGTTTACTGCAAACAATTTTATTGTAACATGGGGTAGATCGAGGTGAGAAGGGGGGATGCATCTATTATCGTCTAGAGATGACGATAATGCTAAAGTGAATGTTAGGGTGAATGGTGTTTTAGTTGATGGCGATGGGGTTTCTGTGGCGTTAAATGATTATTTTGCGAATGTTGGTGTTCAACTAGTATCGGAAATCCAGGGACGCAATGATCATGCACCTTGTGGTCCTGAAACCCTTACTCGTAATGAGAAATCTATATTCTTCCATAGTGCATCCCCAGTCGAGATATAGGTATGAGCTTATTTACTCATTGAAAAGTAATAAATCTCCTGAGTAAGACGGTATACCTGTAGCCTCGGTAAAAAACTGTGCTGTAATTATTTCCCCGTTTTTGGCAGAAATTTACAACTTTTGCATATCAACTGGGAAATATCCTGATTCCTTGAAAAAGGTTCATGTATCATCAACCTTCAAACATGGTGATTCATTTGATATTGGAAGTTACAGGCCAATATCTGTCTTACCGGTGATAATAAAATCTTCGAAAAATTGATTTTTTCTAATTTTTTGAGGTTTCTTGAGCCATCAAATTTTTTTATAGCAAACAGTACGGCTTTAGATCCTTGAGTGGTGCTCACATAGCTTTGTTTGAGCTCGTTGATTACATATCCTTTCATGTCGATAAGGGGAAAATAGTTACAGGCCTTTTTCTTGACCTATCTAAGGCCTTTGATACCGTAAACCATGCGTTATTATTGAAGAAGTTGTCAGATGCTGGCATTAGAGATCTGGCGCTTGATCTCATTTCTGACTATCTTGAGCTCAGGTACCAGCGGGTTGTTGCAAATGGTCACATGAGTCCTTGGGTGACTGTGACGATGGGAGTTCCACAAGGTAGTGTCCTGGGTCCACTCCTTTTTTTGATCTTTATTAATGACTCGCACCGTCTCCCCCTAAAGTCTTTTTGTGTTTCAGTGTTATAGGGGAAAATGGCTTAGTCTTTGGATATAACATATAAGCTTTTCTAGATTTGAATGGTCTGAGATGTATATCGGCAGGGCCTTTGACATTACCTTGGGTAATTTCTATGGATCTGTTACAGTTGTCAAAGAACAGAAAACGTTGGATTGTTTGCTTATTTGTATATTTAGATACGTTCGAGTCTCTTTGCCACATTTATTCTGTTTGCCACAACTATTCTGATGCCTACGGGTCTTTGGATATGTTTATGGATAAGTTGAATTTTTTGAAGGTAGTAATAAGAACATTTTTTATCAATTTTTTATTTCTTTTTTGTGTGCTGGTCATCCAGTTAATTTCCGATCTCTTCAACTCTACCTTTTCACTATAGAAAACAAATATATACTTTTTTTAGCTTTTTTTAGCACCCCCAAATAGGGGGTGTGTTTGGGGGGGTAGCCGGAGTACTATAAGCAAAATCTCTGACCAGTTTGCAATTATGGACTTTTTGGATTTCATAGCAAGTGTAACGTCATAGGGTCATCCAAATGTAACTCCACAGTCTGTATTTTTCTCTCGCTCATCGGGACCCCTAACGACTCCGAAAAATCGTGGTACAAGCTATCAAAAATCCCGAATTTCTCCGGAAAATCTTCAAAAAATCCTTTGAAAATGTCAAAAATCTTCAGAAAATCTAAAAATTCTTCAGAAAATCTCAAAACTCTTTAGAAAATCTCAAAAATCATTAAAGTTTCCGACGCATGATTAGACCCGTACGAAGAACAAAGTTCTTCGAAAAGGGGTCTTATGCGTTTACCACGACGTTTGTAACCACCCCAATTTCGACACGGGAGTAGGGGGGGGGGAGCATCGATCATGGTCCTTAGATGATGAATCAACAATAAAAAAATGTCCGTCCGTCAACACGATAACTCGAGTAAAACTCAACCGATTCTCAAAAACTTTTATTTTCCCTGAAAAGTAATCGAAAAATCTTTTATGGGATTGAATCTGGGCACTGTCGGCCCAAGGCCCGCCGAGCTAGGGCCGTTTAAGTGGTTGTTGGTCTTTTGTACATAACTCGAGTAAATATTTTCCAATTTTCATAAATTTCTATTTGTTTGAAAGATCTAGGTATGGCCGACAATTAACGGAAGAAACTTTTTTGGATTTGAGTCCTTGCACTTAGCTAGGGCACTAAAATCGAGTCTATGCTAGGGCCATACGTGTTTTTTGTAAATAACTCAAGTACATCTTTCCCGATTTTCATAATTGTTTTTTTAATCGACAGTTCTATGAAAGCCCAACAATTAGAGTAGAAGAAATTTTTTTGAGATTAGGCCCTAGGATATAACTAGGGCACTAAAAAACGAGTTTCTCTTACGGCCCAACGTGTTCGCTTGCATAAGTTGGATAAATCCTAGCTGATTTTGTTGATTCTTTTTCTATTTGAGAGGTAATCGAGTACCGAATTATATTCAAAAACAAATTTGGACCCGATGCCTGTGCTTAAGGCTAATCAAAAACGTATAAGAATAGATGTGGCAAACAGGGTTGATGTTACGAAAAGACTCGAACGTATCTTAGTGAATATTGCCTTAACTCTTATGTGTATGAAATTACGTCCACATTAAATTGTATTGGAAATTGCCGAGAGGGCAATATTGAAAAACCCGTCCGAAGAAACGGTGTAAAAAAGGCTTTCCGAAAGTACAAAATTGGCCCCCAAACAGACAAAAATGTTCATCTCAGTTCTCTCTACAACAAAGCAAAAAACCATTTTTTTTGTCTAGGACCAACCTAGGGTACTCAGGAGAGGTTTCGAACTAATACTTACATAAACAAAAATATTTCCCTCCATTTTCTCTACAACGTAGTGAAAAACCACCAGATCTAAGGATCGACCTAGGGCCATAAGGATATGTCTTGGACACATACTTCTATAGACAAAAATGTTTAACTTCAATTTGCTCTGCAACATAGCAAACAAATTTTTTTTTGGTTAGGGCCAACCTTAGGCCTACTTCAACGCTAAGTACAGGCACCGGGACCAAATTTGTTTTTGAATATTATTCGGTGCTCGATTACCTCTCAAATAGAAAAAGAATCAACAAAATCAGTTAGGATTTATCCAACTTATGTAAGCCAACACGTTGGGCCCTAGTAGAAACTCAGTTTTAGGGACTGAGTGCAAGGGTTTCTATTCAAAAAATTTTCTTCTATAAAACGGGAGACAGTCCTGGACCTTTCGATCAAAAAAAAATTTGAAAATCGGAAGAGCAGAAACTCGTTTTTAGTGCCCTAGCTATATCCTAGGGCCTAATCTCAAAAAAGTTTCTTCCATAAATTGTCGGCCATGCCCAGATCTTTCAAACAAAAAAAAGTTTATGGCAATCGGAAAAGATTTACTCGAGTTATGTACAAAAAACACTCATTGCCCTTGCAGAGACTCATTTTTAGTGCCCTAGGGCAAATTGGAGCAGAAGATCTAAAATACCAACTTTCGAAAGAAGAAAAATTAGTAAATCTCTTTCTTTAATTTTCTTTATGAACCACAAGGTGCCATTAGCAGGAATACAACTGTCGCTTCGTTATACCTTGCGGGATAGTAAAACGCATCGCTGGGTTCCGTAAAAGAGACGTTCTAATGTAGCCCCACTTTTCTTGTTCTTGCATATATACGATGCGATTTGCAATCGCGCAATTTATAACTACAGTCTTTTGCGAGAATGAAATGCTTGGGAGATTTGAATAATGATACTTTATACACCTCAGTGGCTGTCTAGGGAGATAATTTATACATTACTATACATCAATAGTTATTTGTGTACCTGTTTTGGACGATCTATTTTAGGCAGTTTCGCGAGTTGTAGACCGAACGAATTGAGGTCTACAAACGAAAGTGCCTAAAAACAGTCGTCCAAAACAGGTACACATACAACTTTACATGCAAAGGGACGAAATCCCAAAAAAATTCAAAAAATGCCCTCATTTTCAGCCCCGTCGCATGTAAATAACTATTTGTTGATTTCTTGTTTCGATGCATAAAAACCCTTACTTATCTGCAGGATAATTTATTTATCCTCTCGGAGGATTATATTCCTTGCCTTCGGCTTGGGATACAAGCTTCCTCCTCGAAGATAAATAAATTTTCCCGCAGATTCGTAATAATTGTACCCGTACGAAGTACAAATGTCCTATACGTCTACTACAAACAATTTTATTGTAACATGGGGTAGGTCGACGTGGGAGTTGGGGGGATGCATCTACATTACCGTTCATAAGTATTCGATCACTTTCATTGTTAATCTTTTGTTATTGATCGAATACTTATGAACGGTAGTGTATTATCGTCTAAATATGACGAATCAGCAATAAAAAAAATGTCCGTCTGTCCGTCCGTCCGTCTCCACTTTTTTTTTCCAAACGGCTCAACCGATCAGCCTAAACTTTTTTTTTTTCCTGAAAGGTACATGTCTTCCAAGATTCAAGTTCGAAGATGAGCAAAATCGATGAAGTGGTTCCGGAGATATGGTCGAGGAAGTGATCAAAAACATGGTTTTTCGAGAGTCGGTGAAACTTTTTCGCAAATATCTCAGCAAGTAAAGCACGGAAATTGCTCAATTTGGTGTCAAATGAACGCAATTGATACCAAAAAACTGACGATTTTTTTTTTGTTGGAATCGGGTCAGGGGTCTGGGCACTGGGAGCCATGGAATGGGCGAAAATAAATTTCTCTGCCCAAAATGATAAGAGATAGTTTTTTTTCAGTATTTGCTTAAATACGCAATACAGAGATTTACTTGCAAAGGCAAAGTTGTAGAGAATCAAATTTAGCGAAACACGTGTCTCAGGGTTTGGGGAAATGGGGAAATATGGTCCAATCCTGGTATATGGCCACTTCTTTAATTGGGCAGGATGACCCGGATCTCCAGAACTGTGAGAGTTAGAAAGTTGTTCCAAAGGCGAAGTTATAGAGAATTAAATTTAAGTGAACACGTGTTTCAGGGTTTTGGGGAGATATGGTCCAATCCTGGTATATGGCCACTTCCATAATTGGGCAGGATGACCCAGATCTCCAGAACTATGAGAGTTACAAAGTTGGTTCCAAAGGTGAAGTTGTAGAGAATTAAATATAAGCCAACACGTGTTTCAGGGTTTTGGGGAAATATGGCCCAATCCTGGTATATGGCCACTTCAATAATTGGGCAGGATGACCCAGGTCTCCAGAACTATGAGAGGTAGAAAGTTGCTTCCAAGGACAAAGTTGTATGCAATAAAATTTTAGATAACACGTGTTTCTGGGTTTGAGGGAAAAACGACGTAGTCCGTGGATATAAGCTTTTCTAGATTTGAATGGTCTGAGACGTACTTCGGTAGGGTCTTTGACATTACATTGGGTAATTTCTATGGATCTTTGAAATTCTTACAGTTATAAAAGAACAGAAAACGTTGTATTGTTTGCTTGTTTGTATATTTAGGTACGTTCGAGTCACTTTGCCACATCTATTCTGTTTGTCACATCTATTCTGTTTGTCACATCTATTCTGATACGTACGGGTCTTTGGTTATGTTTATTATTGAGTTGTATCGACCTCATCAAAAAGTTTTTTTTAATTCGAATTGAATTTGATAGAATGTTCTCAGAAGACAGCTCGGGAATAAATCTTAGAAGCTTCTTGTGTTCTATTTGAATTTCTTTTTAAAGCTTTGGAATTGATTGAGGAAAAAGAATGAATGCAAAAGCTCTTTAAAGCTCACAAAAAACTGTAAAACTAGGACAACATACACGTTGATACTTTCAGAGAAATATTTGCAGGCATTCACACGGATTAGCGTTCACACTTTACACATACAAGCGAATGCGTATCGATCGGTTCTTTTTTTTCAATTGATGGGAAAATGTGTCATTACTTTTCACAAAAATCTCTTATTTTTTTGAAAAAAATAGTCGCTCTTTTGATGATAAATTTTTGAACGAAGGACCGTGAATGTAATTACAAAGCGCCATCTCATCAAGTCTTGAGAAGACTACTCTGTAGTGCCATCTTAAGAAAACGGTTACAACTCCTGCGGTATGGATGTGGATATGAAATGTTTGACTGAATACGAACGAGTATAGGTAAAGTAAATGATGAAATGCTCCACTTTTCATTTGTTCTTCGAAATGGACAGGCTAAAGGTTAAAAAAACGTTAAAGCATTGAGTTAACAGATGATCAAAAATCAGAAACATTTCGTCGACTCATTGAATTTCCTTTGTGCAAAATGGAATAGTTTCATCGTCCAATAGTTCAATCATTCACATTGGCAACGTTCTGAGAGAAACCGAGATTTTGTCAAACATATGAATTTTGTTATTGCATCTGCGCGTTAAGTTGGCATATGGCTAGAGCGAAAGAAATGAAATAACACGACCTCACCTGCTGTGCGTGTGTGAGTATAGTAGGTTGGTATGTATAGTAATGTGTTGTTCTTCGTCTATAGAGACAACGGGGATATTTTATAACCAAACGACGACGACTTAAGTTCCATGGAAGGTATGCAGATTCTACGAATGCTGATTACAAAATGTTCCGATCCAATGAATCATAAAATTCGTTATGAAGATTTGAATTTGGCTTTGTTCTTTGGTTTTGCTGTGTGAGGAGTTTTTCGATTTCTCTTCGGTTATATACAATTTTCGCAAATGAACCTATAAGTAAGCGACGTTTGATAACAAATTTGTTCGTCAGTCTGTGTTCGTCTCAAATTAATTTTTACTATATCACTACGAGAGTCAGGTTATGGAATACAATCGAGAATGAACTTAAAACAAATGTCAAGATTGCACTCTCACGTTTATAGTAAAACATTACACCACACAATGAAGTAGATAACTCGATGTGTACGTACTCTCGTGTTCCTCGTTCTCCTTCGAAAGCTCGCACACATCTCTTTTTCCTTGTGAAAGATAATCGTAAAGTAAGGGTAGCTTCGAAGATGAGCAAAATGGGTTTACTTCCATTCACATGGGTGCTCTTCCAGGTTTTTAATGAAAAACGTGACCCTCAGAGAACAAGCAAAAGGCTTTTTGTGAATAATGGATAAGTGGTTCGGGCAGCAGGGTCCATAGAGTGGGTTCAATAACTCGTGTGAATCGATCTGCACGACTTCTTGTGGTTTTTTGGTGTAGTAGTTTGGTGAGGGTTAAAAAAGGGATTTTCAAGGGCGGATGCAAAAATGAGAGAAAGAAAATGAAAACGTTATTCCAAAATGAGAAGTGTAAAATTCAAACAATTCCGTCCCCTCTCTATTATTTTCATGCATAAATGTTTGACAGCAATCCCGGAGACAAGGTAAAATAAAACTGATCGGCTCTCTGAAACTATCTAATGTGTTAAATTAATCTTAAAAAATTTATTGATTTTTATATACGATTTAAGACGCGTACTCACAAAACAACACTAAAGAACGGGTTAATTCAGTAGTAACGTAGTGGCTTTCCGCCAAGAATATCCTTGGGAACTGCGGGATCTGTAATTCCTCAGAAAAATTGGAAAATGTTTATTTCAAATATACTGTAGTGAAAACACACAAAAACGGCCCGTTTTGCTCACATCGTGTACCCTATCTCCATATAATTATTCCCAACTTTGAAAATCTTTTGTTTACGTAGTCGGTCTCGTTAAGACCTCTCATTTCGTGTATCCTTCAATGAGTTTGAGAAGATATTTCCTGATATATACGTAAAAAACTGAAGATAAAGCTCGAAACTGCTCACTCTGAGGCCGATAGTTACTGATATACGAACCCGATTTTCAAAACTTTTATTTATTTTAATGCGTCTTCTCAATACCTTACATTTAACGTATCGAACATCAATTTCGAGAAGATACTTCCTGAAACTAAAAAACAGAGAAAAGCAGGCAAAACACGCTATTTTGCTAATTTTTCCGAGAATTTTCTACAAACAGCTCTTATTCGTGAACCCAATTTGCAACCTTTATTTTTGTTACCTTTGTTGCCTTTCATTTGACCTATCGGTCATCATTCTTGAGTAAAAATTCCGTGAAATATGCATGAAAAACACTGAAAAACAAACAAAATACGCTGTTTCGCGCGCTTTGTCGGCAATAGCAACTGATTCTCAACTAAACTTGTGTTATTTAGCAAAAGAGACAAGGGCGAGCACCTTGTGGGTGAAGTGAGGCTATTCGGTAAAGTGATTGGACTTAGTCCTCAAGCCAAATACCTTGGCGTTATCTTTGACAGTAAGCTCAACTGGATAGCACATATAAGTGACAAAGCGGAGAAGGCACCTACAGCTTTCTGGACTTGTAGAGGCGCTTTCGGCAGGAATTGGGGATTACCGTCCAAAGCCATACTATGGTTATATGAGACAATAATTACCCCATGGGTGCGTGGTTTGGTGGCCTAGGCTGGAAAAGTCAGTGTCAGGAAAGCCCTAGTAGACTGGTGTGTATATGCATCAGTGGAGCAATGAAGACTACGGCAACAGCAGCAATGGAGACGCTGTTGAATCTGCCACCTGTCGACCTGATGGTGAAAACAAAAGCTTTCGCCACGGCAGACAGATTAGCGCAAAACGCGTTGTGGACTAGAAATTTCCATGTCGGCCATGGAACGATTGATGATTTGATACAAGACCCAATCTTTGACATGCCGCGGGATCTTTCATGCGATCCCGCGGCATGTCAAAGACTCGATTTTGTTATGAACTTTCAGGTAGAGAAGACGGAAAGGGAGGCGTGGTCTGGCAGTTGGCCGGTCCATCTACCCGAAAGTAAATTGATTAGATACACGGATGGATCCAAGTCAGCTGAAAGCTCGGGAGTTGGGGTGTTCAACCCAGAGACTGAGACCGGCACTTGGCAAAGCCTCGGCATTCATGCTAGTGTCTTTCAGACTGAAACCTTTGCCACAATCCTTGGAGTCAGAGAAATGTTGCCGAAAGACACTCATGGGCGGGCGATTTACGTCTGCTCGGACAGTGAGTCCATGCTTAACGCGCTGGCATCACCGATGGTGACATCCAAGATAGTGAAGGAGTGTAAAGATTACCTAAACGATATGGGCCGGAGTAACCGGATTATTCTTGTTTGGGTACCAGGCCACTCTGGAATTCACGGTAATGAGATGGCTGATGAGTTGGCCAGAGTGGGCTCTTCGGCGCCAGTGTACGGACCTGATCCGCAAATCCCAATACCTCAGGCACTCTGTGTAAGAGTACTTAGGAACTGGAGGAAAGATCAGCACGGAGAGCGCTGGAGGGCCTATGAGGGGGGTGTACACACGAAACACTTCTTCCCGAAACCCAATGAAAAATGGTCCAAGGTACTAATCGGCATGCAGAGGAATCGCATCAGCAGTATAGTTTTGGCGATTACTGGACACTGCGGCCTAAATAGTCACCTTAGGATGGGGCTCTCGGATACGTCCGATTGCACCTGTGGATTAGGAGAGGAAGCGGGATTACATATTATTTATGATTGCCCCAAATTCTTTCAACTGAGGCGCAGGTATTTGGGTGATTATACCATCTCACCGTCCGAGGTTCTCAACGTCCAACAAGATCTGACTATGTACATGTATATGACTATGTAACACAAATACCTAGAGTCTATCTTAAGGCGAGGATATAATGAACACCAGATGGTGGCTGCACCTATACGGTAGCTGCAGAATAGGCGTCGTTCAGGGTATGTTTCAAAATATTATATTCGACAAAATTATATTTTTCATGTAAAAATAATGTAAATTTTGTGTATGTTTCATGGAAAATGCTAGAAAATACATGGATGCATGGATGTATGTAGATCATATAAAAAAGCTGTATAAAAGATGGATCATTATTGTTATTGTAACAACGATGGATTTTGCTACACTATTCTTCCATCAACTTTATATTCCAAACTAGAAAAGCAAATTTTTTCGAATATAATTTTGAAATATATCCGTCGTTCAGAATTCACGTTAAGCGTCCAAAACCTACAAATTACAGGCAGAGAAGCATTGTTGGGACAACCGTCAGTAGACTTCCACTACTTTCACTCCCAAATACATAGATGACACTTTCGCACAGCTTATCACTGGCACAGTAAAAACACGCTTAGTTGGTAATGAAAGGATCTCACGTCTATGCCACACACACTTGGTCTCTGAAAGATGATGCTTCCGATCCGCAGAAGTTACAGCGAAGTCTGTTTGTACATAAAATTTGGACTACCGCCCAACGTTACCAGTACTGATGTAGAGTCAGGGTTCTGGAACTGCTTGAACATAGTTTTTGTCATTATTTCTATGCAAATAAAATTCACGAAAAAACAAAAGCAAAAAACATTTTTCCTTCCACACCGAACCGCTGCTACTCATAGTTTTAGAAAATTAATTTTTTGTCAAAAAAAAAAACGTTGGTGGCGCCTTCACAGCACACCGTGAGCAATTGTTTGGCCACTTCGTCACCTACTAGGAAGTTTTCGAAATGCGAGGAAAATCTTCCTTTGAGGTGGAAAGTTTCGGCATTCTGTTTATAAAATGTTCAGTATAGTCCAAAATACACTAACATCGAAAATTTTGTTGATGACACTCCCCCCGGTATGTAAAGTGGAAACATTTATTAGACCAAATTTTTGTTTCGAAAAGGTAGATAGCCGGTGAAAAGTGTGGAGAAGAGAAAAGAATGTTTCCTGTTTGAAACCATAAAATAGAATATTTTATTTGATAAATTACATCGTCTTATATACAAATATTTGAAATTGTTAATATCACCTCTTTTGTCACCATCTGACAGAATGTTCAGCCGGATCGGCGCGCGGGTTGCGCGCGAACAGAATGTTCAGTCGGAAATGTCGGATCCGAGGCGGTGATGAAATTCATGATGAAATATGTGGTGAGAGCCGCCACAAAAGTGACCAAAACTTTTAAGTTAAAGTCTTTCTTAAACCATGGAGTGTTATGAATCCGAAAAAAAATTGAGAAATTTTTTTTTTTTGGAAAATGAAATTACAACAACGAAAGTTTTGTGTCATCGGCGGGAGTTTTAGGCCCGTAATAGAAATCATCAAACAACTTACAACATATCCTCATTTTCGTCTACCTTTTACTTTAGTTATCGGTAGCTAAAGTAAAAGGTAGACGAAAATGAGGATATGTTGTAAGACGAGCACTAGGTCAATGTGAAAATGTGATTTTTTCAAGGTCGCCGAAACTTTTTCTAAATTGAATTGTAATAATGAATTGTGTGCGCGTGGACAAGAAGAATTATTAAAAAAAAAAACAGTACGACAGTACAACAGTGCTAGTAATAAATAAAAAAAATAAATCTTTATTCTTATTTCAGTCGATTTTGTTTATTTTCGAACTTATTCTGTTCTCGTCAATGGCGAGTTGAATCTAAAAAATGTATAAAGAAAACCCATATATGGGTATTTCAGCGTGTGTTAATAATCAATAATTTCTAAAACTTTTAAGATTGTTCTAGAACTTTCTAGCTTATTCCAGAACTTTCTATACTAATAATAATAATAATCTGCCTTACAACCCATGAAGGGTTAGAGGCTAGATCATTATTTACTAGTTTCGCTGTTTGTGGTTCTACTTTTTGAGATCCTTTCATTACCGGAAAGTTTTACTGCGCCAGTGGTAAGCTGTGCGACAAACCCAGTGCCATCTATGAGATGTAAATAGGAGCGAAACTAGTAGGATTAGAATACCGGTTCTCCCAACAATGCCTTTTCCGGTAAGCCGTACGATGGCACTACACTCAACTTCACTTGACTTGAACGATTCAATCAGCTTTGTTTTGTTTACAAATCTAACAATCGGTACAAATCCGTCTGCGGTTGAGTTTCGAACCAACGCACTGGCAACTCAATCTCGTAGTAGCAAGCAGACGTGTTAACCACTACGCTATTGAGTTGTTAGAACTTTCTATACATTTGGGTCAAAACGAATAGAAACTTTGTACTTCTGCTCAGGGTTTTGCGGTGTTAAAAACCTGCGCAGAGGTACAAAGTTTCTAATCATTTTGACCTGAATGTACGTTTCTAAAACTATCCATAGTGTCACTCTCGATACCTGACGAAGAGCCTGCCCGCAAGAGTTGTCAAAAGCAACTGAAGGAAATTGAGTCGCACGTTTGCTTATATAGCTAAAATTGGTCGAAGTTAAGCGTTTCGAAAATTCTTGAAACTTTATATATAAGGAAGCGTATGATGCAATTTTCTTTGAAGCAACTCTTGGGTGGTCGATCTGGGAAATGTCCACCTGAATTAGGAAAGCAAAAATCAGGAATCGAGAAATCAGGAACCAAAAATCAGGAAATGAAAATCGGGAAACGATAATCAGGAGCCTAAAATAAGGAAAAACAAAAATCCGGAAATACATAATTTAGGAAAAACCAAAATTAGGAAGGAAATAAATCAGGAAAAACATCAAATTTTGGAGGTCGCAATCTTATTTTTCGTGCGAGCTACTAACGCACTGCATGGATAATTCCCCGCCCCCCCCCCCCGACATCGTTTTTATTAAGATTTATCACGGCCTGCGGCGCAAATTATTTTCCTGCTTTTGGTTTTTCCTGATTACTAATTTTGGTTTTTCGTAATTTAATTCATTCCTGACTTTTGTTTTTCCTAATTTTAGTTTTCCGTGATTTTTGTTTTTCCTTATTTTTCGCAAATAATTACTTTTCCTAAGTTTCAGTTTCCTAAATTTTTTTAAAATTTTTTTTTTCCTAATTTTTTTTTCCTAATTTTTTTTTCCTAATTTTTGTTTTCCTTATTCTTGTAGCATACCCGAACTGGGATTGGTGTAAAGTAGTAGAAAGTTCAAGAAAATTCTGGAAATTTCTGGAAAGTTATAAAGAGTTCTGAATGTTCTAGAGAGTTCCAGAAAGTTCTAGAATGTTCCAGAAGATTCTAGAAAAATCTGGAAAGTTCTACAAAGTTCGAGAACTTTTCAGAATTTTCGAGAAATTTCCGGAACTTTTCAGAAATTTTCAGAACCCTACAGGACTTTCCAGAACATTCAACAACTTTCTAGGGCTTTCGAGATTTGCTCGATGCATACCCTCCCAAACACCTCCATTTTGTCCTCCGATTACAATTCCCCACCCCTCATCTTAAGATCACTGCACTGACACAAGTTTGAGCTCACTATGTGGTCTATGAGCCCCCCTCCCCCTCTTCCCACCCATCCGACCCCTCCTACTCCGCTATTTGTGGAAACCTATAGTCAAGGAGCTATCCAAAGACAGACAGACAGACGACAGACGGAAATACGAGCATGTAAGCGTTACCCACTTGTAGGTTACGCTAAAAATAGAGAAGAGATCGCTTCAGAAAACAAATCCTAACATACATATTATGAATTAGGCTTCGTTTCGTTAAAGAAAAGTCACTATCTTTACCTTTTAAGAAGTTCTTGTGCTATGACTGAAATCTGCCATCGAGGTACAGAGTAGTAGGCCAGGCTCATCAGAGAAAGAATATCTCACTTTTCCTGTTTCTATTGCTCGCAACAATATGTATAGTATAAACTACCACAACCGCAAATAATCCGATGTTTCTACATCTATTGAAATGGTATGTTTATTGGTGAGTGTCTCGCAATAGCAACTTTACTGTGTGCACTTGTTAGTAAATATTTTTTTGTCTAAAAATTTATTACCAAATAACCATAAAAAAGACGAATACATCAAAAAAAATTTATTGTCGTTTTCGATTCACTTAAAATTGCTATCAAAACAATAACACGCTGCAAGTAAGCCCGGGTGGTTGGATAAAATTTGTGATTAAATTCCAAAATGGATAATGTGTGCGGATTTATGCGTTGTAGAGCATCGAACATTTAGTCGGATGTAGGATCTCATTTTTTTTTTCGTTTTTCGTTTAATTTTTTCCGCACGACAAAACACTTCCATTTGTATTGGAATTATATGCTGCGAAGAGACGGTATGAGCAAAAAAAAAACTGTACGGAAAATAACGAGAAATACTTTTTTTGACGGATGAAAAAATCCGAGGAAATCTGTCAAACAATATTTTTTTTCCACAAAATTTGGCCATTTGTGCGGTACGGTGTGTGTTCGAGACCTATAACAACGTATCTGTTATTTTGGTTGCACCATAGTTGCGATCGTCAACATCCATTAAATCGTGTGCTGTACGGCTCGAATAGTAGAACCATCGAAGTGAATTTTTTGGTCAAAAATTTATTCTCGCTTTTTGACCGATGCACACAATGCTAAATGCTGAATTAGTGAATCCGAACACATACGAGAGATTATAATTTTATTTTCGCATAATAGCAACAACCCAATGTTTCAAGTGAATATCTTTTCTAGTCAAAAAATGTAATTGTGTAACTGTGTGCTGATCATCGAGACGAGAACAAAATTTATAATTTTATAGTTGGGTTTCAACGTATAGAGATAATGTTGTGATTGTGTATATACAATGGCGCTCCTTTAATGGTGGATTTTACACACAAGGAATATAACCGAATATAAATAGCGTAGGAACGAAATTGTGTGCTAAGAGTAGCGGAAGCAAAAATTACATTTTTATCGTAAGTTGGCTACATCGAAATCAAATAAGAAATACTTTTATTTATACCAACTGGGTTGGATGAAACCGAAGACAGAATGCATCGAAATCAAAATATTGCAAAATCGACGAAAATGTGAGGAATGAAAAAAAATTCATCGACGTCGAGTTCCATAAATATTTTTTTTTCTGTAACACCAAAATGACAAGGACAAGAAGTGGTGCTGTGCGGT
The DNA here is from genome assembly GCA_029228625.1 of Pseudolycoriella hygida. Classification (NCBI taxonomy): domain Eukaryota; kingdom Metazoa; phylum Arthropoda; class Insecta; order Diptera; family Sciaridae; genus Pseudolycoriella; species Pseudolycoriella hygida. The sequence continues at coordinate 79,856 of WJQU01001616.1, read as the reverse complement.
TGTAGAGTCTAATAAAATAGACACAAAACTTCATTATTAGTCGGATTGTTGTGACGGATGTGCACTGTATGATAAGACACACCATTCGAGTCCACAGCAAACAACATCTACATTGATAAATTGTTGCGACTGCCACATAACGGTTGACCATTTGGATATTGACTTAAAATGGAACTATCCACGAATCCAATGGAATCTCCGATAGCAGCAAATGTTCCGTATTCGCCTGCTGCTCAGCAATCAGATTTATCGTACAGTCCGGACCATTCGTCGATGCACTCGAAACTGACAGCTCAATCACCAGTCAATTTACAGACAACATCCGATAAACAGAATAATTTATCGCCGAAACCGAAACAAGACGATCAACTAGGAAGCAATGACCATCAACCGCATTCAATTCAAAGTTTCATCAATCATTCAAACGAAACAGAGAATGAGACTGATAAGAGTCTGGTGAAGTTTGATGAATTAAAGTCCACCCAGCCGTCACCTATGGATTTTCATTCGAATAGTCAAAACGATGACAACAATCTCGAACGCAAAGGTTACAATCCGATAAACAAAGAATCGTCACCGACTCACATCAACCATACCGAACATGACATCAAATATGATAAGAGTAGCGAAGATAAAAGTGTAAGTGAACCGTATAATCAGCACGTTGACAGTGATAGACACAATGACCATGCACACCACCATCTTACGCAGCATCATCACAATCACCAACCACCGGAAACGCATCGAGAAAACTTGAATGGTCATCTACCTCACGAACATCAAAATGAGCCGAGACATCCGCTACAAAGTCAACCGCAATATCATTCGCCTCATCATCTGCAAGACCATCAACATCAACATCAACACCACCATCAGCAGCAGCAACAACACCAACAGCAACATTTGCATCATCAACTTCAGCAGCATCATCATAGCCTAGGCTTACACGATCATTCAAACCATCTCCAACATTTAGATTCACAACATCATCAACCCTACAAATTGTAAGTAATGTTGATGGTCGAAGCGTAGCATACACACAGCGTACACAAGACTAAGAATTTACTACGTTGAGGTCGTTTGTAGAGCGTTCCGAGTTAACGGGAGCATTATATCACCCCATCGTTATGATCTTCCAACGGCATAGATTCCGCTTTTTATGTTTGACCACTGGTCCGGCGGTATGAAGGGAATTACATGGGATACCACCGGAGTAGTTAGATTAAGAACTTCACTGCGAAATCCCTCATCTAGAGTTACAACGGTACAACGGAGTTGGGGAGCACTCAAGTGTTATTGCACCGACACTTGGACCTAACATTGGTTTAGGTGCCCATGACGACGCTAAAGCGCCGGGGATGATCGACGCGTGTGGAAATCGGTCGGTCAAAATCATGTATACCGGACAAGGCCTACTTTTGAGAATTTCATTCCTCAAAATTCCATAAAATTTCATGGAATTTTTGGTTATTAAACGCCCAAAAATAGGCCCTGATGCCGGAAAATTTTTGACACGTCATGCAATCAATAGGTAATCGGGAAATGTATGAGAATTTACAAACTGAAAGTTTTTCTTGGATAATTGAAGTCTATTCTGACCAGGAACTGAGAAACTTGATAAGGAAAAGAAATCAGAAACGTGATAGAGAAATCAGAAACCTGATAGGGAAATCAGAAACGTGATAGGCAAATCAGAAACCTGATAGAGAAATCAGAAACCTGATAGGGAAATCTGAAACTTGATAGGGAAATCAGAAACGTGATAGAGAAATCAGATACGTGATAGAGAAATCAGAAACTGATACAGCAATCAGAAACCTGATAGGGAAATCAGAAACGTGATAGGCAAATCAGAAACGTGATACGGCAATCAGAAACCTGATAGGGAAATCAGAATTGTGATAGAGAAATCAGAAACCTAATAGGGAAATCAGAAACGTGATAGGCAAATCAGAAACCTGATAGAGAAACCAGAAACCTGATAGGGAAATCAGAAACTTGATAGGGAATTCAGAAACGTGATAGAGAAATCAGAAACTGATAGGGCAATCAGAAACCTAATAGGGAAATCAGAAATGTGATAGAGAAATCAGAGACCTGATAGGGAAATCAGAAACGTGATAGGCAAATCAGAAACCTGATAGAGAAATCAGAAACCTGATAGGGAAATCTGAAACTTGATAGGGAAATCAGAAACGTGATAGAGAAATCAGATACGTGATAGAGAAATCAGAAACTGATACAGCAATCAGAAACCTGATAGGGAAATCAGAAACGTGATAGGCAAATCAGAAACGTGATAGGCAAATCAGAAACATGATAGAGAAATCAGAAATCTGGTAGGGAAATCAGAAACCTGATAGGGAAATCAGAAACGTGATAGAGCAATCAGAAACGTGATAGAGAAATCAGAAACTGATACGGCAATCAGAAACCTGATAGGGAAATCAGAAATGTGATAGAGAAATCAGAAACCTAATAGGGAAATCAGAAACGTGATAGGCAAATCAGAAACCTGATAGAGAAATCAGAAACCTCATAGGGAAATCAGAAACTTGATAGAGAAATCAGAAACGTGATAGAGAAATCAGAAACTGATAGGGCGATCAGAAACCTGATAGGGAAATCAGAAACGTGATAGAGAAATCAGAGACCTGATAGGGAAATCAGAAACGCGATAGGCAAATCAGAAACGTGATAGGCAAATCAGAAACCTGGTAGGGAAATCAGAAACCTGACCGGGAAATGTGTTTTAATTTACCGGGAAATTTCACTTGATTTTGACGGATATCGGGAAACTAATTTTTGGTACCGGGAAGAAAACATTGTTTCCACACGCGCTGTGCGAAATTTGGGAGTACAGATCCAAGATTTTAACTTTGGTGACATAACACCCCTATCCTTCTTAGGTATCTCACAACCGGGTAACTAAGTTGGCCACACTAGTTGCTTCAGTTAGAACGGAATATATAGCGCATAGTAAGCTTGCGCTAACTGGGTGTGATGCCCTTCGTAAAGTATGTCCCACATAAATTGCTGAGAACTAAAAAAATTAAAACATTTTGTGTGACAAATGTATGGCTGATCTGCAATCCTCCGTAATAAATTTTCGATCGAAAAATGCCCACTTTTCGAGTTCTTAGCGATTTAAAGTTTGTGTGGCAACGCGGATTGAGCGACATAATTCACAAACGGTCTCCTTACATTAAATTTTTAAATGTTAGGGCGTTAAAGTTGGTCTCTGTTCAGGAATGTACGGAGACTTGTGCTCCTACCGACGAAGGTAGGTCGAACTTAGAAACAAAAGACGTTCATAAAAGCAAAAAGGGACCGACCTCTCGCAAAAATGTGTGTAGTTTGTACACTGCCGCACGTACTCGAGACCGTCTGTCTTCTCTGGTGTGACATCGTTTCTCTTCTACTTCTCTCTTCTTTTCTTCAAAAAAAAGTGATGACCCTGGAAACGAAAGATTAAAGCTCGGAAAAGCTCAATTTAAGCTTGAATTTTAATTCGCTCTCACTGTTAGAGATTGTCATTGGGAGGAAAGAAACAAAAAAGCCGTGAAGAATTACAGAGAGTGTCGATATGCAAATACGAATCAGAATGGAAGTCAGAAATCGGCGCGTGATAGTCGACTTGAATCTGGACGAACAATTCTTTGCTGAATCTCGTCTCCACATACTCATTTACTACATTGTGTGTAACTGGAGAGACTCTAAGCTTACAAAGGCTGCTAACGTTTTAAATTCCTTTAAGTAAATTCTCTTAAAGTAATCCCAAAGGTTTGCTTCCGTTCACAGATACACCCCTCAATATTTGCCGCCACCAAACAACTACAACAACGCCTACGCAAACAAACAAAACACTACCTTCAAGCCATATCGCATGTCGAATATTCCGCCAAGTCTGAAGCATGAAATATCTGACGATGGATACGAGACCAGTGGAACTGGCGATGGTAGCCATCTGAACCAAAATGGAAGCCACATGATGAATCAAGTGATGATGCCAAAGTGTGAAATATCACCACCCGAAGACCCATACAATTTCGTTGATGACGATATGCAAGGCTCGATGTCACCACATTTGATGCCGTCGAATATGCAACAACATATGCGTGTGCCATACTCTTCGCAAAGTTCCTTGATCGGTGGTGCTGGTGGTAATATCAGCAACAATGTGCCGAAATTGGCATCGATGCATGGAAATTTGCATGCCATGACATCCGTGCACAGTCCGGTATTGAGTAGTCCACCGATAGATGGATCAACACCAAAGAAACGTGGACGGAAGAAGAAACAACGCGACGACACTGGGTACATCAAAACGATTTCCCTTTCGCAAAGACAGATTTTAAGAGTTGCTGTCGTTTATCTTTTAGGCAAATTTTGAACGGAGCCGTTAAGCAAATACCAGCCAAAGAAAGGAAAAAGCACGACCGTTTCAATGGCTTGTCAGAGGAGGAGGTGTCTAAACGAACACTGCCAGACCATCTAGCCAACAATTTGGACATAATCATAGTGAGTGTAATTTCAATTTTTAACTTTTTTTAAATACATTTCACGTCCTTCTCTGTTGAACAATCTCCTAAGCGCCTTAAAATCGTTTTCGCTGATCTTCTTTGTCCAAATAACATTTGAGAACATTTTTCTTGCCAGAAAATTTGCCAACACCAAAATCAAGTCTTCATTTTTTATTTGAATAAATATTTCCTTTCGAATACGTCGTCCCTAGTGCCAAAAAACTTCTTCTTACCGAAGTTTCGAATCGAACACCGCCGCCGTCGCCTAAGGATGAAAAAAATTTTTACCGATCACCTTCTCCGAAGAGCAACGAAGATATTGCAGATTGTCAGCCGAATGCGGCCGAATGTTCGATTTTAAGTCGGCTCAACTCAAATAATTTGTTCCAGTGATATTTACGAGCAACATTGTCTTTGAGCGCCGATTAGATACAGCTCTACTCTACATTTTTGCTGTACGTTGGACAAGTGAAGGATGCAGTCCTAAGGCTAGAGACTGTCTTGACGACGAAACGACCTATCTTAATCCCTACTGCTTTGCTGGAATGGCGCAGTCGCCGAGCTAACACCAAAACCACCACGTTACAGCACCATATGGCACCTCAACCTTGTTGGGGTCAAGCATCGATGTTGTTTATAGTTTATACTTGAGGGCACCAGCCCCATAGTATCGATATGAGACCATTATTGAGGAAAATATCTACAAACGAGACGTAGGAATTTTGTTTATGATATACACTCCTGACGTATTTTATCCACCGCGCACGTATCACGAACGCCGTGCACGTATTATGTGAGCTCATAAACGTCGTTACGTATGGCATTTTTTTAATGTGTTGAATGACTACTATAGTTGGGAACTTGCATTCCCGGCACTGGTAGACCTGCTCGGGTACGTGGGATTGTCCTGCGTGTTTACTCCATTCACTCATTCGTTTATTCATTCATTTCTTTGCCTTTTGAAAACAGACACTGCGAATGCGAACTTGTTAAATCCCTCATACGTTTCACGTGTGCTCAGAACATTTCCCAATTCGATGTTCCCTCTTTCATCAACAGTTATACCACACGCATTCAAATCTCACAAGTCCCCGCAGAGGACACATCTACCTACCAAATTTGGTCATGTATATTTATATCGCCGAAGATCAATCCTTTCTAACGTTTCTAACCTTTCGCCGCCGAAAAATCAAATGAAATGACATTTCCTATACTTTGACATATAAGTCAACGATTTTTCAAAAAAGTTTTCCCGTCGTCACTGTTGAATCCAATAGAGTTCAGCTCTAGTTATGACAACGTAGATTTCTGCACTACAGAAAGATTTTCAGTTAAGTTTCCGTTAGAGGTGTGCGACAGTCAAATCGGCGGCGGCGTGAGCACTTTTTGATTTTGGTCGGCGGCGGCGAAAATCGGCGCAGAGGGGTCTCGACGGCGGCACAAACAGGCGCAACTCAAATTTATTTTCGGCGGCGGCGGCGAACGTTTTTTAAACTATTTCGGCTCGTGGCTGCGTTTTTTAAAAAAAAACCAAAATTTTCAAATTTTTTCAATTTTTTCATTTTTTTGTCTGAATATTGAATATTGTCTGAAAAACGGTCAGTTGCGCAAATCGGCGCATGTTAAAAATATTTTTGGCGGCGGCAGCGCACTTTTTTTGCCCTTTTTCGGCTGACAATCGGCGTGGCGTGCGGCGGCGCTCACCTCTAGCTTCTGTATCCCTATTTTGAAATAGTAAATCGGAAACGTCGCTCAACGGGTGAACTCACCGCTCGTGTTGTTTACAGCTTTCTATTTCGTTAAAATTGACCTGAAGATGAGATCCTCGACAATCCATCACTGTTTATAGATAAAGTCTGAGACAAATTTCTAATGAAATCATTTTACAGGTTGGAATCAATCCCGGACTATTTGCCGCCTACAAAGGGCATCACTATGCGGGGCCAGGAAATCATTTCTGGAAATGTCTTTACCTATCTGGCTTGACCCATGAACAAATGAGTGCAGAGGAAGATTACAAACTACTCGATTTTGGAATTGGCTTTACAAATATGGTAGAACGAGCTACCAAAGGCAGTGCGGACTTAACACGAAAAGAAATCAAAGAAGGTTGCCGCTTATTGCAGGAGAAATTGAGACGCTTTCGACCGAAAATTGCTGTTTTTAACGGAAAATTGATTTTCGAAGTGTTTTCGGGAAAGAAGGATTTCAATTTCGGAAGACAACCAGAATGCATTGAAGGAACCAACACGGTAAGTCTACTGTTTGTATGAGTGAGGAAAGGAATTAATTTGTATTTCTGCAACAGTACATGTGGGTAATGCCTTCATCAAGCGCACGATGCGCTCAATTACCGAGAGCTGCTGACAAAGTTCCTTTTTATTCGGCGTTGAAAAAGTTTCGCGACTACTTAAATGGACTGATACCCCATCTGGACGAATCAGAATGTGTGTTCACCGATCCTAAATTTAAGGCCTGTTATGAAATCGAACCAAAGGCTGATAGCATTAGCATCCCATCCATACAATCGGCCACGGACATAACGGATCTGAGTAACAATCACAAAATGTTGGATATTCCTGGCAAAAAGAAGAGAGGCCGACCGAAGAAAGTGCGCGGCTTAGATGGTGAGGAACCGAAAGTCACGCCCCGACGAAATCCATCTGTAGTTGCACTAGATAGTGACGGTATGCCAAAGAAGAAACGTGGCCGACCTAAAAAAGTAAAGACAGAATCAATCAATGGCATGCCCAATGGAATGGAAGCCATTAGTAATAGTATTGACGCAATGTGCAATACTAACATAGGAATGTGTTCAAATCTAAACGGCCAGAACCGAATGTACCCATCGCCAATGCAATCCCCAAATCCTAATAATACTTTCTGTGGGATGAATAGCATGAATCCGGGTGCATACGGTGCAATAGGGTCGATGTCTTTAAATCCGAACCGACCAAACTCCTACAATCATCAGCAATCACCTCAAAATTTGCACTCTCAACCTTTCTCACATTCGGATCTATCATCTGAAATATCAGCCGCCATTTCGTCGGAGCATTTGGGTGAAAGTCCGGTGCCCACATCGCCCAGCTTAGGGCCACCCGACTTTGAACCACCGAATAATTGTATGCCAACTGATGACAATAACACAAACGAATGCGGTTTTGCCAGTCCCGCACCGTCAACGATAAGCGAACACACTGGCCCACCATTATCTCAATTACACAGCAACAACAATTCGACGAGTTACTCGCCGTATCGAACAACACCAAACAACAATTACATGGATCCCCGATCAAACGATCCCAACGTGAACGCATCGAATGAAAGCTATGCGATGCAACAAAGGCAACAAAATGGTCTGAGCAATTCAATGATTCGCCAATCGATACCACCGAATGTCGATCAACAGCATAGTCCACAACAGCAGCAGCAGCAACAACAACATCATCAACAACAGCAACATCAGCAGCAGCAGCAGCAACAACAACATCAGCAGCAGCAACAACAACAACATCAGCAGCAGCAGCAACAACAACAACAACAACAACAACAACATTCGACAACAGGTGACGTCTATAAATTACCTGATGTTTCAGCCAAAAGTTTATCCGGTCTCGAATCACTGGTAGATCAAATACCAAGCCTAAACGATTCCGAGACGACGTCGTCGAACAGCAGTCTGGCGAATCACAGTTTGAATGTTAGCAATTTAACCGGTGCATCAGTTCCCATATCTGATTCTCGTACAGTAGACGTAGCATCACTAAGCGACCAATACCAAAACAGTTGCATTTACTCTGGCTACCCAACGAATTTAAATTCAATGCCAGGACCAACGCCTGTAAATCCATCGCAAATTCCGCAATATTCGAATGCAAATTTTTCGCCACCAAACTCATCGAGTCCATCGAATGCTAGTAACGCTTATGGTAGTCTCTCTAGTTCGTTTTCCGTTAGCAGTCTCACATCATCGTATCCATCGTCCGTATCAATGAATTCGTATCATTCGAATTTGATGGCCGCCTCCACGCATCATCTTGGCGGAACCGGTGCTCCCATGTACATGGAACCACATATCCCAATGGCAGTGAATCCACTTTATCATCCCTACGGCCAGCATCCCAGTTATACGGGCTACAGCCCCATAGCACCACCGCCAACGATACATATGCCTAGTCCAAATTATCCGTACGGTTACACAAATTCGAGTTACGGACAGCCTGCACATCCAACAACACATCCGGCTGCTGGTTATCTCTCCAACCATCATTCAATGTTTGATCGAATCAAACCTGATATCGGCTACGGCGGCTTCTAGTTATCCAGCATGACAATTTACTCTTATTTACGAATGAGACAGAGACTCAATTGTGATCAAAAAAAAAAACAATTCGTTGTGATGAGCGTCCTATATTTAGAGAGTGTAAGTCGAATAACTGAAGGCAAGTAAGTTTTTTTAAGTTTTTGTTTTTAATTGTTACGTTGACCGTCTTCTTAGCTTCGTAGAAATAAATCAATTTCTGAATCTCTGTGTCGTCAAACTAATGCCGTAACGTGATGTTCCGGAGTCTATCTGCGTTTGTAATCTCATTTTTCTAAATTCAATTCGAAGTGCACTGAGGAAATTATCTACAAGCAACGTAGGAATTGTGTTTATAATATACGCCGCCGACGTATTATATACGCGGTGAATGTATTATCAGCCTTATATTAAGTATTGTGTAGTATGCCATACGTAACGAACGTGTTATGAGCTCACATAATACGTGCACGGCGTTCGTAATACGTGCACGGTGGATAAAATACGTCGGTGGCGTATGTTATAAACACAATTCCTACGTCGCTTGTAGATATTTTCCTCGGTGTGTTCCAAATTATTCAAAAGTTAATTGTTACGATTCGTGTTGAGTGTCACATTCCTCAGTTATTCCACACGTTTTAGATACACAATGCTATGAAAGACAGTGTCCCGGAATCTCTAATCCTGGGGTCCAATCGGTGTATCTCAGATAGGTTGGTCCTCCTATTGAAATTTTTGCAATTCTGTCGAGGCTTCGAGCTGTCACCCATATAAAATACTTTCCATCGCCGCCGATCAGGTAAAAAACTGGAAATGGTACAGTGGAACCATTTTCCATTGGTTTCCATTTCATCCTCCAACTGACTTACTAACTTATTAGCTATTTCAACCCACGCGGGTTTTAACTGACTCCACAATAGATCTCCAGTGCTGGCGATTTTCGGCACAAGTCTTCCAATTTGTGACGCACAGCTTTTCCCTCAACTGACTGCTTTAAACAAGATTGAGCTGCCGTTAAACCTTTAGATTGATATGCCACCAAATGCGATTCCAGGCTTTACGCGCTGTCTTCCGCAGTTCTCCGATTGCTCGGCTCCATAACCTATCCTTCCTTCTCCCACTGAGCTTTACTTCTGGGCACGAGCTCTCGTATGCCTTGGTTAACAGCGAAGTGATACTATTCACCGATCCCTCTAGCTCTATGGACGATCTCGGAATGATCGTTTGTGGAAATTCCTGTATTGTTCCCACTTTGTCCTCCTCGGATTTCTGTTCTTGATCGCCTTCGGCACATAGCCCTTCAGACTGAAATGTATACACCTGAGGTCCGAAAAACTAGGTGTTAGCGATACTTTCCAAGAGTCATCTGGTATACCAGGGAGTCAGACACCAAAGTGATGTCCAACATTTCACTTCTATTCTTAGTAACAAAGGTCGGCACTTTGCCTCTGTTAAGAATGTTCAACCCTGCGTCCGCCATAAACTGAAGCACGAGAGAGCCCCTCGGGTTTATGTCCGTACTAACCCAGACCGTGTGGTGAGCGTATGAGTCACAGCCTAGAATCATTGGAACGTCATTAGCCTTCGAGAAATTTATCGCCTCGATCAGTAGATCTGTATATGGACAGTCCGCCGTACCTGGCATGTAGCACGATGCTACCAGTAAGTCACCTACAGCCTCAGCTGTTCTACTGATCCTAATTTCAGTCGTGTCTCTATCCGAAAATTGGTGGAGTACCATTGCCTGTACGGTAGGTTTCACGTAGATAGCCGCTCACCAAAAGCGGTTGCCGTTTATGGAACTTTGAATGGGAAAGGGATAACTGAGAAGCGACTCAACGAATTGTAATTTATGTCACAAATTTTTAACATTTCGATCAAATTTACTTACCAAAAAATCGAACAAAATATTAAAAAAAATCAATTGAAAAGTATTCGTAGGATGGCAAGGGAGCATAGTCTTCAGACTGTTTATGTTCTTTGATGAGTTTGTTTTTAGCAATCATACTAAACATTTTGCTCAAAAAATTGTTCTAAAATTATGCATCGAATTTTTGAAATATTTACGACACCAAGCGACGCTAGTTTACATTTCGAGGATCACACTCTTTTCTCACTTGATGATCCGTTTGTTACTGGAAGAGAACTGCTTAAAGTTTGGAATTCTTTCAACGATTTGTTTATTAACGATGGAATCTGATCTGAAAAACTTTGTGTTCACGTTTCATGACAAAAAAGACTATGCACCGCCAAAAGATCCTGTTTTTTGAGAATCAATAACCTCTTTTTAGAGGGATCCTGAGTGAATAATGGAATATCCAATACCGTTAGCATCAGTTTTACTAATGTTGAAATCCGAATCCCGTCTTTATTTGGAGAACTCCACTCCCACTAGTTTCGCTCACGCATTGCACATGGTAAAGAGTCTCTCTTTTTTTCTCTCTAGAGTCTCTCTCTATTTTTTATTCTGAACTGTCAAATTTGCGATGTTTTTTTAAAATAACAAATTATCGAAAAATATAGCTCACATACTGTGAGAGAGAGTTTATAATACGAATAATGGATGAAAGTTGAAAGTTGCTCTGAAAAATCATCGCATTCCAAGTTCGTTTACAATGTTATTTCAGAGCAAATTTGTACCTCGCTTTTTCAATTCTGATTCATGTATTATTTGAATAAGAGTCATCCTCTACTGTTAGATGAGCTATAATTTTGAATAATTTTTTATCTACTCTAAAAAAAACATCACAAATTTGATTGCTCACATTTTTGCGACGATCTCTTAAGAGCACATTGCAAAAATGTGAACTATCAAATTTGCGATGTTTTCTTGGAACAGAATCTAACGTAAATTACAAAATATACAAAATAGTAGCTCATATACAGTGAGAGGATGGCTCTTAAACGAAAAATAGATGAATCAGAATTCAAAAAGATTTAGTATGAAGGTCGAATGTTGCTCTGAAAAATCATCGCAATCAAAGTTCATTTGCGATGTTATTTCAGAGCAAATTTGTACCTTTATATTTAAACTTTTTTAATTATGATTCATCTATTATTTGCGTAGGAGTGATCCTCTCATAGTACATTAGCTATAATTTTGAATAATTTGTTGTTTACGTGGGATTCTGTTTCGAAAAAACATCGCAAATTTGACAGTTCACATTTTTGCGAAGTGCTCTTAAGTATGACTGGTTTTCGCTCTCCTCAAACACCTAATACTAGGTTTGTCGCTCAGCTTATCACTATCACAGTAAAAATATCTCGACAATGAGGTGCTCTCAAAAAGTGGAAACAAAAGCAGCGAAACAAGTAAATAATCAAGTATTGACGGGTTTTCAAGGCAAATTATTTTATTATCCTATAGTCTGATGCTAACGCCACTGCTGTTTTACTATAAACCAGAGAAATGATAAGTTGGCACCACTGTGACTGATATAGAATGCTCATCTCAAATAAAAACCTGGATGAAATGCAACCAATACGTCAGAAATGTATTTCACATGTGCATTCTACATCTGGCACAGTGATGCCAACCTATCATTTCTCTGCTATAAAATGAACAATTTTTGATGAAATTATAAGTAGACAACACTGCGCCCGATAGAATGCGCATGCGAATATTCACTTTTTACATTCGATCCATGATTTTTATTTCAAGATGCGCACTCTATCGGGCACAGAGGTGCCAACTTAAAATTCCTCTGATTTTTGGTCCTTTGACCCCAATTCGTTATTTTTATTACTCGCGGCCTGCTTACTAGCTTTAACTAAACGAACCCAGTCCTTAATGAAGAGACAGAAACTTAACGAACAAAATATGTTAATAATTTTAGTCAACTATCGTTTTCTGTTAACCATTTACTTAATTTCAAAGAATTCGGTTACTTTCATCTCGATTGTACAAAACGACCATAGTTTTACTATAAATAAATTTACCATGAAATCAACATTATATTTCTATGTAACAGGGTATACATGTAATTTTGACTAATTATAAAAAAAAAAGATGATTGAGGGTGATATCTTACTACTTAGAACAATTTTAAGATAAAAAAATGGAAATAAAAATGTGTGTCAGTTGTCATAAATTGGCGGGAGTCTTCAATGATTCCGCCACGTCTGCATAGACAAACCCTATAAACTTAATAAAATAACAAATATACGTAATCGACTACTATAAATATCCTTAAATTTAAAATTTAAAAATTAAAAAAATAAATTGACATACTTTATTGAAACATTTTTAACTAACATGGAGCAAACAAAAATCTATGTAAATATAAAGAAAACAGCAAGAAATTATCATAAAAAATTGAGGAAATTGAGAGGGAGATTGAAAAACAAAACAAATAATTTTCATTTGTGCAATACCATCATCTACAGACTAGAATTAATCAAAATGGAAGAGAATGGAAGAAAATTAAATATAAATTTAAAATAAAATAAAAAATTAATTCAAAGTTGTACGATAATTGTAACTAAATTAACAATTTAACATAAATTTAATAAAAAAAAAGTAAACTAAATCTAAAAAAGGAATATTTTAAGAAATTATACGAAAGAAAAGCTAAAAAGAATATTTTTATGTGTAAAATATGTACGTATATCATCGGCCTATTTTATGATATACCAATTTTTTATATAAATGAAAGAAGAAAAACAAAATTTAAGGAAAAATATTAAATGCAAATTCGAAATGAATATCACCCTCTTCAAATATTTATTGTTGTAAATGTACATTTTAATAAATTAAAATGCAAAAGAAAAGTAAATTACAATTTTTCCATAAACTTTTTTGGTTTAAAAATAAAAAAAAAAAAAAAACTAAAATGAAATGAAGCAAACCATCTACATAATAAATGTGTATATTATCTCCAGAATAAAAATTGAATTAAATAAAGAAAAAAAACTCTTTTTGTAATTTTGTTCACTCAAATCTCAAACTAATTTATATTAATAAAAGGAAAAACATTAATAACTAGGAGACTTACATAAATATAAACATAAGCTTATTATTGACAATTAAATGATTTAAAAAAAAAAACATAAAAATTTTGATAATTTTGTCCCTGGTGCTGCTTACTGTTTAGTCGCTCTACTTAATATTGTTTACAAGATATTTGCAAATATTCTTTACCAGCGCCTTCATCCATACATGGAAAACTTTGTAGGGGAACACCAAGGTGGCTTTTGTGTAGGTCGTTCAACATCGGACCAGCTGTTTAATATCAGGCAAATCTTGGAGAAGTAAAAGGAGTACAACATTGAAACACACCATTTGTTCGTTGACTTCAAGACGACCACTAAGTGAAATCGGCAAAAGAATTGACGAAAGAAATGGTGAATGCATGTGACGCGGCGATGCCAAGAAGGATGGAGCCGAGGAATGGACGAAATAAGACTTTTACGAGAGACTTGTTTCAAGACAAGAAGGGGAACGCATCGGGCCAGAAACGAGAGCGGTGAGGTAGTGAAACATTAGCACTGAAGCGAGCAATCCGGGCGAGTAAGAGGGATTGTTGGAAGAAACTGTAATGGCGATGATGAAAGGTACATCGGGGTCAAAAGAAAAGTGCCCGGAGAAACTAGGTGCCATAGTGAGAGAGCTCTTCCCACAACACGAACAAATCAAATGGCCGCAAACGCCTTATGACTATAAAGCGGAAGACACACATGAACGGTCGATCACTGCAGAAGAGATCCAGATGCTACACAAAAGTCAAAGAATAACAAGGCGCCAGGACCAGATGGAATCCCCAATGTAGCTGTGAGGATAGCAGCATGAGCGAAGCCTAACATGCTCAGATTGACAATGCAGAAGTCCTTCGACGACGGATATTTTTTTATTTTTATTTATTTATTCATCAACGGCCGAAGCCCCCTGACTACTAATATTTACAAAAAAAAATTACAAAAATATTTACAAAACTTAATAAAAAAAAACAGTTGAAGTGAAGTGAACTTAATTTTACAAAATTCGCGTTAGCACGTCACGTCGTCCGATCAAGCACCAACGTCTCGCGTTGCCAGTGGTCCACCTGAAATAAAAAGGTTTGGGGGAACTAGTCGGATTGGACTAGCTGTTTTTGAGCAAGTCGACATGACTTGGAGTTTCATTTTAAAGTCGAGTCGAGAGACATGAAATTCTGGTCGATTAGATACATTTAACATGGACTGCATGTAAATTCTGGCATAATAATTTCACAATTGCACGTTTCACATTTTAATTTTGGTTTTGGTTTACCTGCTGCTACAACTTTGCCTGAAAAATAATCAAGCAGAGTTAGTTTGTAGTGACGTGTTACGGTCACATGAGCTGCGCGAGCAGAGACAGCGTGAGCTGAGACAGCGTGAGCTGAGACAGCGTGAGCTGAGACAGCGTGAGCTGAGACAGCGTGAGCTGAGACAGCGTTAGCTGAGACAGCATGAACTGAGACTAATCAGGCCTTGATTAGAGTTAAACCAATTTAAATTGGCCGATTCAGAATCAAATTTCATTGATCCACATAAACCAGTTTGCATTGGCCGTTAAGTTTGTTTCAATTTTCCATTCAATTTTATTTCGAGCTCATTAGCATTCACCTTTGTACGAAATAAGTCACGAGAGATAGTACGAGAAGTACGAAAATGTGTTGAAGATCATACACTTGATGTTAACAGCTTCAAAATTGCCGTAATCTGTTCTGTGGGCACGAACAGTAAGATACTGAGATTGGCGATTAACAGTCCCACGCAATAACCTCACTGGCTGGTGAATCATCAACTTAGACAGCAGTGCGGGAGCATCTAGTCGCTTCGTCAACAAGTCAAACGCGAAAAAGGCACACGCGTTAACACGACGCCTTGCTAGAACCTCTAGTCTAATTGATTTACACCTGTCAACATAAGGCGGAAACCTGTACTCTTCGTCCCGTTGCACAGATCTCCTCAACGCATAAATTAAGAATTTTTTTTGAATTGACTCAATCTTATCGATGTACGTATCGTGATATGGATGCCAAACAACAGAAGCATATTCGAGGTAGGAACGAACATGGGCAAAATACACACTCTTAAGAGCTTGTACGCTTCGAAAATCCTTGCAGATCCTCATCATAAATCCTAACATATTCTATTCATACTCTATTCTATCCTTTGCAATGATATTTTGGACATGCTTTGAGAAAGTCAGACCCTCATCCATCAACACACCCAAATCTCGAATTACTGCCACACGTTCTAACGGAACTGTACCAATCTTGTATCCGAATTTGATCGTTGACCTTTTGCGAGTGAACGATATTACACGAAATTTGATAAAATTGAGATACAGTTCATTGGTGTGACACCAAAGATCAAGGCTGATGAGATGACACTGGAGCGCTATAGCGTCTCGATGGGAGCGACAACCCGACAGATTTTCAAATCATCTGCGTACAACAAATAAGTGGATGTCGATAAAAACACCGTTGTGACATCATCCATAGAGAATACGAATAACAAGGGGGCAAGATGACTCCAGACTTCCAGACTTTGTGAAACTCCAGATGTCACATGGAACATGCGTGAAGTCCGACCCGACAATTTAACATACTGAGAGTGACCGGTCAAGTATGAATTCAGCCATCCGAGAAGCCTTGAGTGAACACCCAATGAGCAACGAATGCTTAACCCTGTCAAAGGCTTTGCTAAAGTCAGTGTAAATGACATCTAGTTGTGCTCTCGACTCCATGACGTTGAGGGCGTGACTTACAAATTCAACAAGATTGGTCGACGTAGACTTTCCTTTGACGAACCCGTGCTGAGCTTTAGAGATAATGCTCCTAAATTCTTCCATCAAAATGTCGCTGACAATAGATTCAAAAAACTTCTCGAATGTTGGCAAAATCGCCACACCACGATAGTTCTCGATGTTACCTCTAGCACCACTCTTGAAAATAGGCGTCAGATATGAAGTTTTCCACCTGAAATATGGAAGAAACAGAAATTGGTCCTAATACCAAAATCGCCAGACAAGCCATCATCATATAGACCTATATGCTCGTTGGATGGATTGGGAAAAATGCTGGAAGCCACGATTCTGAATAGACTGAGAAAATACACAGAGGACGAGCACGGACTGTCAGAGAAACAATTCGGATTTCGAAAAGCGAGATCGGCGATTGAGGCCATTAAAAAAGTTATAGAGATTGCGCGACAAGGCGCGGAAGCAAACAATACAGGGTAACCGCTTCTGTGCTGTAACGACGATTGATGTCAGAAATGTCTTTCATAGTGCAAGCTGTTTGGAGATAGCAAAGGCGATGCATGCCATGAGAGTCCCTGATTACCTCTGCAGGATGCTGAAAGGCGATTGCTAACGAAATATACTAATGAAGGGAAAAAAACAATAGAAATCACAGCTGGAGTATCACATGGATCCATATTAGAACCAACGCTGTGGAATGTAATGTATGGCACAGCGCTGCGGCTGAAACTGCCAAGATGCGCTAAGACGATTGCTTTTGCTGACGACTTGATCCTCACAGTATCCGGAACGTCGAAGATGGAGGTGGAGGTAGTTACGATGGAGACGCTAGAAACTGTCGAAAACTGGATGAAAACGTCTGAAGATGAAGCTGAATGAAGATGAAGGCCCACCAGAAAACTGAGATCATGCTGGTGAGGAACTTTAAAAAGACTGAGCGGATCGTTATGAATATTGACGGGGACACCAATCAAAATACCTTGGGGTTATGCTGGACGACCGCAGAAATTTTAATAGGCATGTGGACTACACGTGCGAAAAGGCAATGAAATCCACCGCAGCACTGGCCAGAATAATGCCAAACGGCTTTGGACCGCGCAGCAGCAAAAGGAGGCTCCAGTGTCACCCAATTGATATTGCGCTACGGGGCACCAGCATGGATACAGGCGCTAGATACGAAGAAGAATCGACGGAGACTTAATAGAGCCCAAAAGCTTGCGAGCATAAGAGTAGCAAGCGCATACCGAACGATATCCTTAGAAGCGGTATGTGTCATAGCCGGGACGATGCCCATATGCATAACGCTGACGGAAGACAGCGAATGTCATAGAAAGAAGAGAAGGGAGGGTCAAACTACCAAAACAGTTAGGACGCAATTAGGAACCGAATAACTGAGACAGTGTCAGCAAGAGTGGGACTCCTCGGACAAGGGAAGGTGGACCCATAGACTCATACCAAACATAACGACATGGGTACAGAGGAAACATGGAGAGGCTAAGTTCGAACTGACACAGTTTCTGTCGGGCCACAGATGCTTCAGGAAGTACCTGCAGGTTCGGATTCACAGAATCATCTTTCTGCACGACATGCGAGAAGGAGAAAGAAACTGCGGAGCACGTAGTATTTCTCCGCCCCACTTCGAACAGCTGATGACGGTGAGTAGGTCAAAGGTGAATGCGAAATGATGTGCCGCGAATAATGGGAAAGCTGCAAATCGTATGGAGAGACGATCAAAGAAGACCGCCAGTTGACCTGAGAGAGTAAGTGCGAAAGCTCACCCCCTCCCCGAAGTAATGCTGTGAGGCAGTTCCGGGGAGAATAGAGCATGGAGAGTAAGGAAGGGGGTTTTAGTTAGTAGTTCATTGAAGAATGGAATCCAACCGGGTGTCTACGAAGATTTCCCCACCCTTATATAAAAAAGGAAGTCTGTGACAGTGTTAGAAGAAGTAAGCTATGGAGAGTCATGAAGGAGTTTGGAATCCCCTACAAAATGATCTCACTAACGAAGGAAGATCCTCTAGCGACGCTGCTTTTTAATCTGACACTTGAATCAGCGCACCATGGACATAGACTCCAATGGCACGATGTTCATCAATCCTTTCACTAGTAGCTAGGTTTCGTAGATGACCAGAACATACTTGGATGAAATATGGAGATTTTTAAAGACAGGTTTATGGCCTCGGAGTCGAAAGGGGCCGACTTTGGGTTGAAAAGTAAAAACGCAAAAACGGAATATATGATCATCCCGCTTTCGAATCGACATGACATCAGGAACAAACCGTAACGAATGACACACACACACATTCAAAAAGTCAAGAAATTCGTATACCTTGGATCGGAATTGAACACTACAACGACATCGCGGACAAAATTAAGAGACAAGTAATTCTGGGCAACCGGAGCTATTACAGCCTTCTGCCTTGGATTCATCAGTAAATCTAAGTTTTGCCCTTCCACACAGATAGGACGCAATAGGACGGAAAATGAGGAAAGTGCTTCCAGGAAACCTATGTCGACTTCTCAAGTCACACATATCTGAACGAACTTTTGCATAGATTTTTTTTCTCTCTTTTGCACTAAATTTCTTATGCAAATTACGGCAGTCTGCCGTACTTATTTAAAAAGCCTCTTAGCGAAAGTGGTAAAATATTTTGTATTAAAAAATCCATACACATGTTTCGTCACTTTCGCTTCGAGGTTTTTCAACTAACTGCGGCAGGTTGTGCGCCCCATTTTTCCAATTCGGCCTATACGATGGATGGAGGTTGAGGACAAGAGTATATCCTGCTTTAAGGCTTTAATCAGAAAGAAGGGAATTGAAACCAGGGCGCAATGCACTCTACTCACACGTTCAGATACTTGAGATACGCTTACTAAAAGTTATCCATCAGCTCTGCTTCGAGCACGTTCAATAAATCGAGATAAGAAACCTTCAAAGTCAATTTTTACAGCCGTAAGTCCGGTAGAGGTAAGTCAAAAAGTAGGTTCCAAAAGTCTTGAGTTGTGACTCTCAGTCGCAAAATACAAAAAACGATTTACGTAAAAATATAATTTTTATTTTAAAACTCATAGAAAATGCTATGAACTAACCTTAAAAAATGGACGAATTGTTTTTTTGTTACTGATAAGGTTTTTGTGTTTGTATATCTTTTTTGTTGACTGTGCTGAGTGTGACATATAGAACTAATAGTAAATATGAAAAAGACTATTCAGCCATTCAAAAGCTCTTTTACTCTTAGTTGCTAACAATAATTATTGTACTTTTGATTACAGTAATAATTACAGGCCATCACACAATTATCAGCTCGAATAAATTACAAGATTCGTTTCTATGTTCCTCCCTGTCACAAAAGGAATGTCATTTGGAATGTAAACAAAATATGAAAAACTATCTTAATTTCGTTATGAAAGTGTCACTTTCCTTTGGAATGCTGTTCTAAGAAATGGCTCGAGAGAAATTTCGTAAAAATAAAAATTTTAGCTTAACTTCATCATCCATTCGCTCTCGGGATAAAGAATACATTTTCAATTGTGAGACCTTTCAAAGATCTCTTAAAGCCAAGCAAAAAAAGGGTCAATGAGAGTGTGAGCGGTCGTGAAACATCTTCACCATCTTCACACGATATGTATGGCGGCTCACATTTTCAATGATTTTTTTGTTTGCGGCTCATACGTTTTTCCTCTCTACTTTACATAGTTTCAGGGGCGTGACAGTCTTGTTTTGATATTTGCAAGTAATATTCGACGTGAAGTTAACTGCAGTTGCGACCGAAGCTAACTTCGATGCAAAAAAATCAGCTCCTTTTTTTGTAACTGCAGCTAACTTCGCGTTGAGTATTACTCGCAAAGATCAAAACAAAAGACTGTCACGCCCGACCCCTGCGTAGTCTACAATCTACTGAAAGTATGGATAACTTCATTAGGCGTTTTGTGGAATCCAAATTTAATGTGAATTTACGATTGTTAAGTTTTAAACGCTAAATTTTTATGAGTAAAGTTGTCGCACCTGATTCATTTATATTGAACCTTAACATGTCACACAACTTAACCGGAACGATTGTGACAAGAGTGCAACATTACAACAATTTTACCTCAAAGTAGGACACTATCAAGTACGTTCTTTTAATTTTTATCACGAGAGCGAATATCCTACCGTTTTTTGTCTATTTTTACACCTAAAAGTTTACTTAGAACAATTGTCTTTAGAATTTTACATCCAATCTATCTTAAATGGCTATAAATGTTTTAAATGAAAAAAAAATCAGATCTACGACGTAAGAGAAACAAATTCAATTCAAGAATTTTGTACAGAATTAACAATACCGTTGTATGGTACCGAAGAACACTTTTCAACTTATTTACAACTATAAATGTGAAGCTGATAAATCACCACGAAATCACATGCTATTCTATAATTCTAAAAAATGTTTGCTTCATTAAGTAGAAGGTGGAGAGAATGCCAAATAGAATTGTTTTATTTAATTTAAAGTTGTGAGCAGAGTTTCGTTCCTGTGTGTTGCCTGTGAATAAAATATTGTAAAATTATTATCGAGGGAAAAAATCGGATATTATTGTTCACAAAACATGTGTTGCTACTCAGTATTGCCGCACACCAAGACTTGCCGATGTATATTTTGGTTCGCATCCAATTTTCTATTTTCTCAGAGTTCTAAGAGAGTTTCCAATTCATCGGGCTTTCCATATTTATGGAGTTTTAATTTCTTAGACCGTTTCCATTACCTCGATGTTTCGATTTTCATGACGTTACTAATGTCCTGGAATTTTCATGTTCATGTAATTTCTATTTCGCTGGAATTTCCTTTACATCGGAAATTCTATTCCGCCGGCTCTTCCTTTCCGTCGGAATTTTCATGTTCATAGAATTTCTATGGCACTGGAATTTCCTTTCCACTGGAATTTCCATTACACTGGAATTTCGACTCCGTTGAAATTTTCATTTCACTGGCATTTTCTTTCCATTAAAATTTTCATGATCATGGAATTTCTATCGTACTAGAATTTCCATTCCGTCGGAATTTTCATCACACTGGAACTTCCATTCCGTTGGAATTTCCCTTGTTCTAGCATTGGAATTTCCATTCCACTGGAATTTCCATTACACTAGAACTTCCACTTCACTAGAATTTTCATTCCACTAGTGGAACTTCCATGACACTGTAACTTACATTCTACTGAATTTCTTACACAGTAGAATTTTCATTTCATTTGAATTTCCATTCCACTGGCACTTCTATTTCACTGGAATTTCTGTCCAACTAGAACTGAAACTTTCATTACATTAGACATTTCTTTCCACTGGAATTTCCATTCCACTAGAATCTCCGTTCCGTAGGAATTTCCATTCCTCTAGAACTTCCGTTCCGTAGGAATTTCCATTCCACTAGAACTTCGTTCCGTAGGAATTTCCATTCTATTGGAACTTCTATTCCATTGGAATTTCCTTTCTACTGAAATTTCAATTAAATTGGATTTTCCGTTTCACTGGAATTTCCTTTCCAGTGAAACTTCCATTCCACTGGAATTTCCATTCTACTGGAATTTCTTTTACACTGCAATTCCCATTCCATTGGAATTCCTATTCCATTTGAATTTTCATTCCACTAGAACTTTTATTCCTCTGGAACTTCCATTCCATTGGAATCTTCTTTCCATTACGCTGGAATTTCCATTACGCTGGAATTTCCATTACGCTGGAATTTCCATTCCGCTGGAATTTTCAATCCACTGGAATTTCCATTCCGCTAGAACTTTCGTTCCGTAGGAATTTCCATTCCACTAGAACTTCCGTTCCGTAGGAATTTGCATTGTTTTAGAACTTATATTCCGTTTACTGGAATTTCTATTTCACTAGAATTTCCTTTCCAGTGAAACTTCCATTCCACTGAACTTCCATTTTACTGAAATTTGCTTCACACTGGAATTTCCATTCCATTGGAAACCCTATTCCATTTGAATTCCATTCCAATAGAACTGTTATTCCTCTGGGACTTCCATTAAATTGGAATTCCCATTCCGCTGGAATTTTCTTTCTACTGGAATTTCCTTTACAATGGAATTTCCATTAAATGGAATTCCTAATTTGAATTTCCATTGCACTAGAACTTCCGTTCCGTAGGAATTTCCATTCCATTAGAACTTTTATTCCGTTGGAATTTCCTTACTGCTGAAATTTCCATTAAATTGGAATTTCTATTTCATTGGAATTTCTATTGTACTGAATTTCCTTTACACTGGAATTTCCTTTCCAGTGAAACTTCCATTCCACTTGAACTTTCATTTTACTGGAATTTCCTTTACACTAGAATTTTCTTTCCATTGGAATTTCCATTCCGTTGGAATTTCTTTTCCACTGGAATTTCTTTTCCACTGCAATTTTCATTAGAATTTTCATGCTCATGGAATTGCAATTTCAATGTTGTCTACATTTCAGTTGAATTAAAAATTTTGCTGGATTTTCCATTTTGCTGGAGTTTCTATCGAACTTTCCAATTTCGCGAAGTATTCATTTCCCCGAAGTTCTCTTTTTCCTGGAGCTTCAATTTCTTTGGAAGTTTTGTTTGCGCAAAGTTTACAAAATTATTTGAACTTGTTTGACAACACTGTATGCAATACGTCTTTTATGAACAGCGTTACAGATCGAATATGGCTACTACACTTACCCATTTGAAAATGTAGTTCTGGACTGGACATTCGACCATCACCGCCATTACTGTATGCCAGTACTCTCATTCTATACGCTTTTCCTGGTGTGAGATTGCTGATGTACGACTCTAATTTATTTCCTGTTTCAATGATTGTGTCGTTGGCGGTTGACATATCTTGATCGGCTTCCCAAACACGAACTTTGAAGCCTTGAATCGGTTCCTCTTCCATTGTAACACCCACATAACGCCACACCACGCGCACTGTTGATGGATTGACACCATAAACGTGTACAGATGAAGGTGGTTTTTGAGGTGCTTTGCGATACGTTCGTTCTGTAAAGGAATTTATTAGAAAGTCGCTTCTCAGCGGAGTAAAGTGCTTCACTTACCCATGTAACGTTCACTTTCGGGACCCTCACCAGCTGCATTATACACCATGACTTTCACGAAGTAGTAGGTGTCCGGTTGTAGACCGACGATCAATGCCCATGGACGAGTTGTTCTCGACAAATAGTAAACGGAATCTTCTTCGGGATAGCCTTTCTTCCAGTACTTCAATCTGTGGCCGATCAAATTGCCGCGAATCTTTTCTCTTGTCAATTCCACAGGATTCCATGTGACGTTCAATGATGTTGAATTGAAACCACGAGCAACCGGCTGCTGCGGAGCTACTTGTGGCATATCCTCGGCTGAATAGATGACGGCCACAGAACTTTCAGGTCCCATGCCAACCTCGTTGATGGCCTGAACTTTAACGTCATAGCGTGTGTAATAATTGTCCAGAGGGACGGGAACAACAGCCATATTGGTATTTCCATGGTTTTTATACACCTCAGTAGCCCATTCCGTGTTCTTTGCATGCAATCGCCAGAAAACCTTGTAGTGAATGCCAAACGCATTCTGTTCTTCCGGCTTCAATGGTGTCCATTTGATAGTCAAATCACCGATCTTTCCACCACCACCTCCCACATTTCGAGGACTTATGTACGGTTTATCGGTATGAGTGTTGTACAGTGGCGACGGTGCACTGGGAGCTCCCACACCCAAATCATTGACAGCGCAAACACTAAATTCATATCCAGACCAAGGAGTCAGATTGCTGACTTCTGCCTGCTTCCTTCCTGTGTAACGATCGATTTCATAAGCTGAAACCGCTTCAGAAACATTCACCCACGTCTTGTTCCAATTGGTTCGTCCAAGAATGTTATAGTACATAATCGGTCGTCCGTTGTCTCTACCGTCGATCCATTCCAGTCGCGCCGTTGTCTTTTGTATTTCAATGATCTTTAAGCCACCTGGTGCCATAGGCGGACCAGCCACTGTAACTGATGTCTTAGTGGATATTGAGTTGACCGACGATTTGGCAATGCATTCGTATTCGCCTCCATCTGTCGTGGTCAAATTATGAACGGCCAAGCTGTTGTATTCGATTATCTGTGAAAATCGTCACAATTAACAGGATCCTTAGACCGGATTCAGCTTACTTACATATCGCTCGTTGTAGTTGTCTTTAATCACTTGACCGTTGTGCTTCCAAATAAATGCAACGTCCAACACTTCGTCGTAACTGACATCGCAATGCAAATAGAGCATTTCCCATATTTGATGGAATATCTGTTGCGGCAACGTTTGAGTAAATCGTAATTCCTCTGTGAAAAAATTTCATAATTAGCGAAATCGAACGTAGTACGACGTGCGAGAATTACTTACGTAAGACAATCAATCGAGATCGCGATTCATCCGTTCCATAAGTGTTGGCTATAATTTGAAAAGAAAGTTGTTGTAAGACAGATATTCGCTTGTTATTTCTAAAAATAATTCTTGAACTTGAGCCCGTTCAGTGAATCAGACAATTCAGTACCACTGAAAGTTCCCACAAGAAATTTTATTCGACAGAAAATTCCAATAAAAAATACTCTGTCACTGAACGATGACATGACTTAACGTCTAGATTACGATCGCTCCCAGTGTCCACTGGGTGTTTATAGTACCCAGAGGGCGTTATAACATCCAGAGAGCGTTATAGTATCCAATCCAGAGAGCGTTATAACACCCAGAGGGCGTTAATAACACCCAGAGGGCGTTAATAACACCCAGAGGGCGTTAATAACACCCAGGGGGCGTTAATAACACCCAGGGGGCGTTAATAACACCCAGGGGGCGTTAATAACACCCAGAGGGCGATAATAACACCAAGAGGGCGTTAATAACACCCAGAGGGCGTTAATAACACCCAGAGGGCGTTAATAACACCCAGAGGGCGTTAATAACACCCAGAGGGCGTTAATAACAACCAGAGGGCGTTAATAACAACCAGAGGGCGTTAATAACATCCAGAGTACGTTAATAACATCCAGCGGCCGTTAATAACATCGATAGGGCGTTAATAACACCCAGAGGGCGTTTATAACATCTGGAGGGCGTTATAACATCTGGAGGGCGTTAAAACATCCAGAGAGCGTTATAACACCCAGAGGGCGTTAATAACATCCAAAGGGCGTTCATAACACCCAGAGGGCGTTAATAACATCCAGAGAGCGTTCGTAACATCCAGAGGGCGTTCATAACATCCAAAGGGCGTTCATAACACCCAAAGAGCGTTGATAATACCCAGAGGGCGTTAAGAATATCCAGCGGCCGTTAATAACATCCAGAGCGCGTTGATAACACCTAGAGGGCGGGCGTTAATAACCCCAGAGGGCGTTAATAACTAGATTTACTACTTTCACCCACAAAAAAAGAACAAATTTTCTTACTTGCAACACAAGTGTAGACACCCTCATCGTCACGTGACGTAGGCGATATAATCAAAGTGCCGGTGGGTAGTATCCTTCTATGCCCACCAGCACCAATGACATTTCCATCCTTTTTCCACTGAAACTTGGGACGAGGCGCTGCCTCAGGATCACACACAATCGTAGTATTCCCATTGTAAATAGCGTAAATTTCGGATTCAAGTGGCCGCTTGTGGAATGACGGTTTCATGGACAACACCCTCAGCTGGGCTGACGAAAACACAGCGTGCAGTTGATTATAGGCCCTGCACTGGTACATGCCGTCATCTTTCTCCGGATCCAGATATTTTATCGTCAAAACGTTGTCCTGTACCACATACTTATCCCGATCCAGTTGCTCTCTGTCCAGCAATTCGGCATTCTTATACCAAGTGTAATTTACATCGGGAATGGCATTCGCTTCGCAAACGAAATTCACTTCACTGTTAAAGTCTTTGATTTTATCGCGCAACGGAATCGTAAAATTTGGTTTCATTTGAATGCTAATGATGATGGACTTCTGCATCGTTTTGCGATCATTTTTGGCGGTACAAATGTATTCCCCATTGTCGTTGAGAGTGGCGTTTGGAATAATCAGAACTCGGTTGTAGCTGATTTGGTACGCATGACGAGGAAGACCTCCTTCCTTCCGTGTCCAATTGTAGGACGGAACTGGGTATCTGACGAATTAAAAAAAAATAATTTTAGTTTTTGCTCTGCTTCACGAAGAAAAATTTGATCTCCTTACCCAAAAGCGACACATTCGATTCGCACTTCCTGTCCGGCTATCGGTGCCTCAGGAAATACCTTTGGAAAAGTGTTTGCGAAGAGCAACGCCTGGTAATTCGGATGTGGTAACACGCGTAATGGAAAGAATGGACCATTCCGACCCATTGAGCCAACTATTGACTGTACCGAACACGAATAATTGGCGCGATCGATTATTTCCAATGCCGAAAAGTATAGAGCACCATCATTACTGACAAACACTCGTTGATCTTCATCCACAAAATTGGGGAAGAAATCACGTGCCCAATAATACTTAACGCCAGGATAATGCTGTGGCGGATCGCAAAACAGCGTTTTACCCCAATTACTGTCGCCGCTCTCAGCCGACCGCTTCAGATTGAACTCCATTAAGTACCCGAAGTTTAGTTCGACACTTTCGCTGCGAATTCTTCCGAATTTATTCTCAGCAACGCAATGATATTTTCCTTGGTCACGGGTCTGTTCCGGATTGTAAATAATCAAATTGCCACCACTGATGGTGAATCGACTGTCGACTAAAGGATCGATTTTGTAGAATGTCAAATTGTCGTTGACGTACTCCTCTTTATACCACGAATAGTCTGGCGTCGGATATCCTTTCGCCAAGCAGCTGAGGAAGACGTCGTTCCTAATGATACGTTTCATAGTGTCGAATGTAGTGTCCACCGGTTGACGCACGAAGTAAGGACCGCGAGGAACAAATCTTAAATCCCTTATTTCCAATCCATAGTCGTAAGGACGTTGTTCATCTTGTAGAATGTTAATATTGTTTGGGTTGTACAGCAACGACGATTCGCAGATGAACAAATGAGTTTCGAATTCATATGACGGTATGAACATCCATCGGCCTTTAGCAGTGGCGTAGCCATAAACGAGTCGAGTTTTCTCGAACTGCAGTAACGGATTGTCCCTTCGTGACGTGTACTGTCTGTTCGTATCGAATCGATTAAAATATTGATTATTCTGTTGAAGGCTTTCTTGTAGCGTGTCTTGATTGAAAACAGTTTCTTCAAACTCGAACGAATCGTCAACGTTTACCAATGGCGAATTGTCTTCATTCACCCAACTGTTGGGTGATGTTTGTCTGGTCGACAACCAGAATCGATTTTGTTTCTGATCCTGAATTATCAACTCTTTCAGCACGAACATATGCTTCTCCATTGTGTCGACGCTAATCAATTCAGCTTTGTACGCCTGGCAAATTTTCTTAGCATCGTACCAGTTACGTTTGGGCGATTTGATGAAACGATAGCAAACATTCTTGTGGGCAATCCAAAACTCCGGACAGAAGCTGTTTGGATCAATAATCCCATCCAAATCATTTCCATACAGAGACCCACCGTACGAACTGCCAAAGCTATTGTAATTGGTCTGACCGAAACCAACGTTGTATGGGTCATTATTTATTGAGCCAGTTACACCGCCGTAATTTGGTTGTTGTCCGAGTCCAACATCATTGTACTGACCCTGTCCATATTGCTGGCCGTATTGTTGGCCATATTGCTGGTACTGTTGCGACTGTTGCGTTTGTTGTTGCGGTGGTGGCAGGAAAGGAGCTGCCGCAGAGCTTTCGTATGGTCTCTGTAGATTTATTTGTGCCTCTGGAATGGGCAATGCCGGAGCAGGTTGCAGTAGCACGGAATCTAATGTCTGTGCATAGGAGTCCTTTCTTTGAACATCAGTTTTTTCTGGTAGAGCTGCCTCTGTACTTAGTACCAGCAGTAATATCAAGCACCACCACATCGTCTTTCGTTTCGAAGCTTTTCCGTCAATTATTGGAAACTGTAAACAGGAAATTAGAAAATTAGGACAATTTCGGGTCATGATTCCGTTGGTCCGTGACTCGCACATTTTTAGTCTTTTTCGAATCAAAATTTATGCTAACAAAGAGGTCATTCAACATGACACCTGTGGGATTTTTCGGTGAACATCAACTGACAAGAATTTAAATTGGTCAATAAGAGACGAACATACGTGAAACATAATGTTTGTAAGGCAGTGTAAGTGCTGATCGACTGCATGTTCAATAGATTTTTCATTGGTTTCATTGACACGATATCCTTATCTACGATTCAGGACTGAAATAAGTCACTTGCGGAATTTTTTGCATGCAAATTCTGAATTTAAATGCAAAGAATTTGAAAACAATTCGCTACCACACCCCTTTTTCTCTTTCTAACTCATGCGATCGGATGACTACATAAGTGATTCAACACACACCTTATTTTTGATCATAGCGCATTTTAAGTCAAATTCTTCCATCAAACACTTACCAAAACATCAAAATTTCCATTAATAAATGCCTAACACAATACACGCTATGACACAAGTTCGCAAATTCAATTTAAAAACAAAACATAACGCTCATTTTGATAAAATAAAAGTAAAAATGAAATTCGATGTTTGTTTGGGTGGTTTGGATCTATTCACCTTTCCTTCTTTCTTGACGTTGTACTGACAACCTGAAAAAATAACAAAACAAAAATACCGATCTTGTGCTGTCAACGCACACATGCGCGTAACATTACACAGAATATTGGTGTATATAAGAAGTGGTATACACTCACTACTGGTATTCTCGTTGTTTGTAGACTAACTTCACTACTTTGAACTTATTATTGGTGGCGCGCAAATGTCGAAAAATACAGAGGTGTAGCTATTCTACCGACAATAGGGAAACTATTTGAAACCATCGTCACCTCTATTTTGTCCACGAAGTTCAATCGAATAATTTCAAAGTCGCGACATGGCTTTATAAAGCGCAGATCTACAGCGACAAATTTAGCTATGCTACTAAAGTTATGGAATCTAGGCATCAGTCAGACGTCATTTACACCGATTTCCGGAAAGCATATTTGATAGAGACAAGCATTCGATTCTTTTGCACAAGTTGAACCTAACGGGTGTTCATTCGAACCTGTTAGCATGGATTGCATCTTCTCTGAATGGACGTTCACAATTCGTCAAATTAGGGAATGAATGAATGTTCAATGTGACCTCTGGTGTTCCTCAAGGCAGCAATCTGGGCCCTCTCTTGTTCTTATTATTCACGGACGATGCGACTAAAGTCTTCTCTTCTTCAGTTTACTTAATGTATGACATTTCATTCAAATATTTAATTTAAGTTCGGCATCTTATGACGAAGTTCAGGCACGGAACACGTCAGGTCAATCTGAAACCTGAACTGATTTTACCTGAACCTGTTTTCGAATTTTTTACATGATTCGAAACCTGAATCGACCTAAACTGCAACCTGAATTTACCTACCCTCTTTAGACTCGTACGAAGAACGTAGTGCTTCGAAAAGTGGTCTATTGCGTTTACCACGACGTTTGTAACCAGTCGAATTTCAACCCGGGAGTGGGGGAGCATCGATCATTGTCCTTAGATGACGGATCAACAATAAAAAAAATTTCCGTCCGTGAGTAAAACTCAACCGATTTTCAAAACCTTTTTTTTCTGAAAGGTAATTGAAAAATCTTTTATGGGATAAATCCTGGGCACTGTCGGCTCAAGAAGAAAGCTTTTTGGATTTGAGTCCTTGGACTTAGCTAGGGCACTAAAAACGAGTCTCTCCTAGGGCCAGGGTGTTTTTTGTACTCGAGTAAATCTCTTCCGATTTTCAAATTTTGTTTGATCTAAAGGTCTAGGACTGTCTCCCGTATTATGGCAGAAAATGTTTTGATTTGAAACCCTTGGACTCAGTCACGACCCCACAACTGAGTTTCTACTAGGGCCCAACGTGTTCGCTTGCATAAGTTGGAATCGTTCAAGTCAAGTGAAGTTGAGTGTAGTACCATCGTACGGCTTACCGGAAAAGGCATTGTTGGGAGAACCGGTATTCTACTCCTACTAGTTTCGCTCCTAGTTACATCTCATAGATGGCACTGGGTTTGTCGCACAGCTTACCACTGGCGCAGTAAAAACTTTCCGGTAATGAAAGGATCTCAAAAAGTAGAACCACAAACAGCGAAACTAGTAAATAATGATCTAGCCTCTAACCCTTCATGGGTTGTAAGGCAGATTATTATTATTATTATTTTTGTCTATGGAAGTATGAGTCCGAGTTATTTCCTTATGGCCCTAGGTCGGCCCTAGACAAAAAAAATGGTTTTCACTATGTTGTAGATAAAATGGAGGGACATATTTTTGTCTATGTAAGTATTCGTCCGAGGCCTCTACTGAGGACCCTAGGTGGGTCCTAAGGTCGGCCCTTGACATAAAAATGGTTTTTTGCCGTGTTGTAGAAAAAATTGAGATGAACATTTTTGTCTATTTGGGGGTCAATTTTGAACTTTCGAAAGGCCTTTCTTACACCGTTTCTTCGGACGCTGCGTCCGAATAGTCGAATTTGGCTATTCGGACGTACCTCCGATTAGTCAATACTAATGGAGCTGGCTATTTGAACGCGCGTCCTAATAGTCGAAGCCTTTTTAGATCCGTACGAAGAACGTAGTTCTCCGAAAATGGGTCTTATGCGTTTACCACGACGTTTGTAACCACCCTAATTTTGACTCGGGAGTACGGGGGGTGAGTATCGATCATAGTCCTTGGATGATAACACGATAACTTGAGTTAAACTCAACCGATTTTCAAAAACTTTTTTTCACTGAAAGGTAATTGAAAAATCTTATGGGATTGAATCTGTGCACTATCGGGCCAAGGGCCAATGAGCTAGGACTGTTTAAGTGGTTTTTGGCCTTTGTACATAACTCGAGGGAATCTTCTCCGATTTTCAAAAAAAATTTTTTTTGTTTGAAAGGTCGGGGCATGCCTTAAACCTTATGGAAGAAATTTTTTTGATTTTGAACTTTTAGATTCAGCCAGGGCCCTAAAACTGAATCTCTACTGGGGCCCAACATGTTTTTTATACATAAATCGGGTAAATCTTATCGGATTTTTAAAATCTTCTTCTTTCCTGAAAGAAAATCAGAAAATTGATTACGGGATTGAATTTGGGCAAAATCGGTCAACAACTTTCGAAGTTACGGTCGAAAAAGTGGTGAAAAACGTGGTTTTTTGAAGGTTTATGGAACTTTTTCACTTATATCACTGCGAAATTTTGAATGAAAGATATGGACATAAGAAAATCACAAAAATTAAATTAGTGAAAATCTGTCGAGTATTTCGGGCTGTAGAGTCCTCAGTGTGGGCCCAATTCACTCTACGCGATACTACACGATATTTGGCGGTTTTTTGTGAATATTTCTTTGTGTAGTGTTGAAGAGAAAGAAGAGGCGAACTTTTTTGTCCATGGAGATATGGGTCAGAGGCCTCTGCTAAGTGCTCTAGGTCGGGTCGTTTCTAAATTCTAGGCTTATTTTAAGGGCAATTTTTTGCGTCTTTGCTTCGGACGAGTTTTAAAATATTGCCTTTTCGGCGATTTCCAATTCAATTTAATGAGGACGTAATTGCACATACTTTAGAGTTAAGGAAATATTTACTTAGATACGTTCGAGCCTCTTTGTAACATCAATTCTGTTTGCCACATCTATTCTGATACGTATATGTCACTTGCAAAGTTATGAATGTGTTCGGAAATGTTATTGTAATACACGCAAATTTTTAAAGATTTCCAGAAATGACGAAAATTTTGATGCGTTTTGAAAAATGCGTCGTAAATGGAGAAAAAAAAAACTCATAGTATCAACCCGACATGCGAAAAAGTGTATTAAAAAGGAGTAATGCGGAGTGAACTGTAGATAGTTCGAAAATATATTCGAATAATTTTTACTCAAAGCCTCTGTCAACACTGAAACTTTTTCCATGTGTTTTGCAGACGTTTTCAAATGTTCGAAATCGAGACATCAAAACAAAACAAAACAAAAATATGGTGCGAGTGAAATACAGGTACAAAAATATCAAATTTGTTTTACTTCCTAAAGTGTTTAAAGTTAAGGAGTATTTTTCAAATGTAGATACATTGTCGTTCAAATTATTCCTGAAGATGATAACAAGAAAGGCGGCTTGGCGTTCACAGATATTTCCATTGCCCAATGCATCATGAAGAATGTTCAGAAATTCTACGGTGACTTTGGAGCAGCTACCGTGCGGTCTGGCTTTAAATGTAAATATTGTAATGAACAAACTAGAATCGCTATCATTCGGATAAAGCACCGACCGCACAGATATGTAACCAGTGTGCTCCCATTAATAACGACAGTGAGTAAAAAAAAATTTCCTTCCATTACGTTTACTTCATAACTCGCTTCTCCAGATTGGTGATCATCTTGCTAAATTCCGAACCCTGTACAACGGAGCAACGATAATGCATTGCCAAAAGTTTATAGTCAATTTCCAGAGGAATTATCTGGACCAAACGATGAAGAATATTTCCGTGGGCCAACAGAAGGAATTACTTAAGAAAGTGATGAATATCAAAGGCGTTGAAAAGTAAAAAATACAATTAGAAATGCAATTATGTTTTACCTCTGTCGACGGAAGAAAATTCTTGAGGATCAAGCTAGTCAGTTCTAAGCTTAGGGCAAGGAGTTGAAAAATGTGAAAATTGGAGAACAGCACTGGCTGCTAATTTGGTCCCAGGTGAGACAGTTGTCCCAGAAGAGGACACTTTGCATTCTCTGACATGATCCAGCCGAAAGGTGGTCTGAGAAGGTAAGTCCGTTGCATGTTATCCAGCCTGCTTATTCTTGAACGTCTTACCAGATCCGTTGGCCTACCTTAACTGAAAAAACCAGTGACAATAATTAAGTTAAAGCAAATATCGTAGAAATGGCCTGGGGTCACTCTACGATCCAGAGCCTACACTGGGGAGGACATTTACAGAAAGAGGGTAATTTTCAAGACGAAAAGGCGCGAATTTAAAAAATCTATTAAAACGTAAGAGTAGAAGTGAGTGGGCCGCCCGAAACTCGACTAAAAATCCGATCCGAATCCGAATCAATTTGTCGGGTCGTGTCGGGTTAACATTTTCGTTTTGTTCGGGTCGAGTTTGAAGACTTCAACTAACAAACACCGAGCCGACCCGAACAAATAAATTCAGAAAATTATTTTCTCTAAATTGAATTTTTAACATATGCAAGGGACCCGTATGTATCAGAATAGATGCGGCAAACAGAGTTGATGTTACGAAAAGACTCGATGGTATTTAAGTGTATGAAATTACGTCCACATTAAATTGTATTGGAAATTGCCGATTGAAAAACACGTCCGAAGAAACGGTGTAAAAATATTTTCCTAAAGCACAAAATTGACCACCATAAATGTTCTCCTCAGTTTTCTCTACAACATAGCAAAAAACCATTTTTTCGGCTAGGGTTGACCTTGGTACTGACCTAGGGCCCTAACTAGAAGCCTGAGACACATACTTCCATGGACAAAAATGTTTCCCTCAATTTGCTTTGCAACATAGCAAAAAAAAAAATTTTTCTGCATACGTGAGAGTGTATTGGTTGTGACGGAAAATATTTTCCCATTACTTGGGACAGTATGTGAGCCAACACACTCTCACTATTACAGAACAATTTCTTTCAAAATACCCCAATACACACTCGATGTGTACTTTTCGCTTAGGCTTCGCCCGCACGTGCGTACGTTGGAAAAGATTTACTCGAGTTATGTTCGAAAAACACGTAGGGCCCTAACAGAGACTCGTTTGTAGTGCCCTAGCTAACTGCAAGGACTCAAATCCAGAAAAGTTTCTTCCACAAATTGTCGGTCATGGCCAGATCTTTCAAACAAAGAAAAAGGTATGAAAATCGGAAAAGATTTACTCGAGTTATGTACAAAAAACTAAAAACCACTTAAACAGCCCTAGCTCGGCGGCCCTTGGGCCGACAGTGCCCAGATTCAATCCCATAAAAGATTTTTCGATTCTTCGTTCTTCGTACGGGTCAAGACGAAGTACCTTGGGCTCATACTAGACGAGAAGCTGAACTGGGGTGAAGACATTCCGAGACGATAAGTAAATCAATCAGAGTTTTCTGTCAATGACGCAATACGATCGGGAAGAGCTATGGCTGCATGGTATGGTCACACAAGCTAGAGACGATGAGCGTACGTAGGAGACTTACGCATGTGCAGAGACTAGCGTGTCTTAGCATAACGCGAGCGATGACGTCGACTCCGACTGCGGCTCTGGAAATTCTACTGTCATTGAGTTCAATTGACCTATTTACAGAGCAAGAGGCATGAATGATAGTAGCTAGACTGTTCAGGTGCGCTCATTGATTGGCGCTCGACAGGAGCATGGGTCATGCGGGTATCTTAACTAAGCTGAGGAATGATATCAGAGAGATTGAGATGCCACAAGACTATATGCCAGTTGAGTTTCGTTTCGATACAAAATTCCGAACCATTATTACCAATAGAGTGGATTGGGAAGGAGAAAGATCACCCGTAGAGGGACATGTGAGAATTTTCACGGACGAATCCAAGAAGGAGAAAGAGCAGGTGCGGGAATATACTGTGCGGAGTTGGAGGACAAGATCCCGCTCGGGAATCTAGCGACAGTTTCCCAAGCAGAAACAGCTGACATCAGTGTGGGCTACGAAAAGCTAAAAGCGCTGTCATCTTGCAAGCTATCGGCTCAATCAGTCCTAAGAGGTAGAGTGGCCCTGGATGCCTGGATGCCCTGGATGGATTCAGAGAAGAACGAAGTAACTCTGGTATGGATTCCGGGACACTCGAACATTGAGGGGAATGAGAAGGCTGATGAGCTGGCAAGGAAGGCGGGCGAATGTGACGTGATTGGTGCCAGAACTCATCAGAGACAAGGCCAAAGACAAGCATCAGAGAGCGTGGGAGCAGCTGAACGCTTGTAGGCAAGCGAAACAATTTTTGCTGGGATGCAACTCGAAGAGCACGAAATATGTATCTCTTCAGCGTAGATAAGGCAAGGCTAAGTTTGTTAGTGGGAGTGCTAACAGGGCGCAACTGCTTAAGATACCATTGGAACAAAATGGGACTTAGCGACGATGTTAGCGGAGACGTACCGGAAACGGCGAAGCACTTTATGTGCAACTGTCCTGCACTGTCGATGCTGAGGTCGAAGCACCTGGATGACTTTTACCTAACACTAGAGGAATTCCGAAAGGTAAGTACCATTGTCTGACGTTCTATCCTTCATTACAGACAGCAAATGGATGGACTATCCAGACATTTAGCAGAGCAAAGAATGAGCCACGAGACGACACAATGAGCCCAACAAAGATGGCTTCAGTGTTCAGCATGAGCGCTTAGTAGTTTTAGTCATAGAGTATTGTATTGTGCTGTCATGACTAGTATCTAAGTTTTGTATCATGCTACTCGGCCAAATAAACCAACCAACCAACGGGTCTAAAGAAATGTGCGTCCGTCCGTCAACACGATGACTCGAGTAAAACTCAACCAATTTTCAAGAACTTTTCTTTCCTGAAAGGTAACCAAAAATTGATTACGGAATTGTTTTTGGGAAAAATCGGTCAAAATCTTTCGAGATTGCAGGGTTTACAGTCCAAAAAGTGGTCAAAAACGTGGTTTTTTAAGGTTTGTGGAACTTTTTCACTTATATCTCTGCGAAATTAGAACGGAAATCGCTCTTCAAGGTTTCGAATGAAAAATGTGGACGTCAGAAAATCTCGAATATGTGTGGGCGGAACTCACGTTACGTGACCTTATTTGGGTTCGGAACAGATGGTTTTTATCTGATCTAAATCTGAAAAATGGAAAATCTGAATTTTCAGATCAGTTCAGATTACGGTAAATAACTATTTGATTTGATCTAAACATTTCATATCTTTACTTTTCAGATTCAGATCATATCAGATTTTTTTAGATTGTTTTAAGATTAAACTTAATTATTTAGTTTGGTGCCATTAAACAATTAATTTTTGTAAGAGAGAAGTGTGTGGCTTAAGTTGGAATTGTGTGGGATGTGTTTTCACTTCACTTTCCATATCATCACATACACTTTTCCGATCATCCCACACACTTTTTACTTCATCTCACACACTTCCCACTTCATCTCACGCACTTTCCACTTCATCCCACACACTTCTCACTTCATCCCCCACACTATCCACTTCATCCAACACACTTCCCACTTCATCCCACTCGCTTCCCACTTCATCCAAATCACTTCCCACTTCCACAACCACACCATGGGGTACTCACTTCTGGGTCTTGAGTCTTGATGCGTCTCAATGTAGTCCTAATACCCTTATTATAATTCCGAGCACAAAAAATTGTTCTAGTTCTATCGAGATGCCATTCAGATGTCCGTTCAGATATGTCTCAGATTTCAGATCAAATTGAGATCTGGTAAATTCAGATCAAATTAGGTCAGACCGATTTCAGATCAAAAACAAAATTTTCAGATCAGATTCAGGTGGAAAGTTTTTTAGAGTTTGCCACGAGTTTTCACGTCTTTGAAAAAGTCCTAGCCACGAAAGAATGGGTGGGGATCGGTTTTTCATACCTTTACTTCGCTAGTTTAGTGATTATAAGATTACGAAACTATTATAGTTTGATTAGCAACGCTAGATGGAACCCAATCTCTATTTCTGACAATGACTGATTTCGAAATCGGCTTGGATAACGAGAACGACACCTTCGGTTCGAATTAAAAATTCTGCAAATCTTGCTGTCAATGGCACTACAAAAAATTCCTTTCGTGCAATCGAAAAAAATCAAAAAGCAATTCTTTTAACAAAACTGTGTGCTTCATTGCTTCATATCGAAACATTTACTGAAAAAAAAAAACAAATTATGAGTGACTATCCGAAAGTGAGCAATGACATTTCGTCAAGTAGTGTCGATAGTTTGAATACAAATTCATGTTCGAGTAAGAACAGTGCATTAAACATTGATTTAGTAAATTCTATCAAAGATCAAGGCAAGTTGAAATATTTACCAATTTTGTGAAATTGTTGTTAATTGTAAACGTGCTGATGCCAAACAACATTCCATTGAAATGAAATGAATTGATGGAAAAATTCTAGTTTTTATTTCGAAATTTCGAAAAAGAAGTTGTATTCACAAAATGGCGCTAATTTTCATTCGGTTTTAATCCTTTTGTTTTTGTTTTCATTAGCTCGTCAAAGTAATGAAAATTTTGTGTTCGTCCTTTTTTATCGATGAAGGTTTTGTGGATAAGTCGAATGGAATTTCTGTATTGAAACTAAAAAAGACATTTGACAATTTCTTACCATTTTACCGGTTGATTTATGTGTTAAAGAGATGTAATTCTGTTGTTGTTATTTATTATTTACGTCGCTCTGAGAGGAAAAGTTTTAGTGTATTTAGAAAGCACATGTACTCAAATAAACAAACAAAGTAGAGCATTTAACAAATTCGGCGTTAATTTTAGCTAAAAGCTAATTTGTAGTAAAAAACAGTAAACTAAAGTCTCCTCTTGGTTTCAGTGTTAGACCAACATTTCCAATCTCCAACAATTTCATATTTTCGAATGGAAAAATACTCCAAGTATTTATTTTTCTTAGATTGTGACTAAGCGATTTGTAGATTTGCATTCATTCAAATTGTTTTAACGGAATTCGAACAAAGCTTTTGCTTTCAATGGATTTATGGATATTGAGTGCCGCGTCTAAAAATAATGTTTTCTTCCCGGTATCCGAGCTAAAAATTCCCGATATCCGAAAACAGAAAAATGACTTCCCGCTACATACATTTCCCTGTGGAAATGTTCCTCAATCCTTCGATTTCCCGGTATCATAAAATTTTTTAAATAAATTTCCCGGTATCCTGGATACCATGGATACACATTATTTGCTGACGTGATCGAGTCTTTACTTCAATTGAGAACTCTTTAGTGTGTTACTAGGGTGTTTGTAACTACATTTGTGACATTCACTATGGGACCGCGTTCCAAAAGTTGTGCCGAAAGTCTTGTAGTAATCGACTAGTAGGTAAGATGAATTCCGAGTGTTGTGTTTGTCTAAAATGAAGACGAATACTACCTCATAGGTCGTGGAGAAGGCTAAGACGAATTCTGCATTCTGGTAATGCAGAAACGAAAGTTAGACAATCTTACGATTCTTTCACTGCAATAATCTTCGGGAGACAGAGTGGATCCTACTTTCCAATTGCATTTATTATCGCATAGAGACGACGAATCAGCAACAAAAAGTGTCCGTCCCGTCATTTTTTCATTTTTTTCTAAACGACTCCACCGATCTCCCTAAACTTTTTTTCCCTTGAAAGGTAGATATTTCCCATGATGACAGTCCAAAGATGAGCAACATGGGTCAAGTGGTTCCAAATATATGGTCGAAAAGTGACCAAGAACATGGTTTTTGGAGGGTCGGTGAAACTCTTTCGCAAATATCTCGGCAAGTATAGCACGGAAATTGTTCATTTTGGTGTCAAACAAACGAACAAAACTAACTGATCTCGCTAACGAAGCTAGCACTAAACGGAGCTAATAGTCGAGTAAGGATCCGCAATCAACTGTCAGAGACTTTCGACATTGAGGAAGGCCTACGTCAGTGAGATCCTCTTGAACATTGCTTTTCAATTTGTTTCTCGAAACAGCTGTACGAACTATGGACATAGACTCCAGCAGCACTATTTTCACTAAGTCCAGTGAGTTGCTTGGTTTTGCAGATGACCTGGACATAATTGGACGAAATATGGATGTTGTTAAAGATACGTTTATGGAAATCAGCAATGAAGGAAATCATGAATTGCAATATCGACAATGATGCATGGATGCTCTTTGGTGGCATTGGTCTTAGAGACGACACAATACCCTGTTATTCCAGTTTCTTGGGATCAGTGCACTCAGTTACGGGTTTATTGAATGCTATACTGCCCTCATTCGTCAGGGGTGGTCGCCAACGGTCTTTGCTTGCTTCGAACCGTTGGTCCACTGGTGAGTAGCGATACCATGGTTTCCTGAGCTGGTCCAGCGGTACCTGGAATGATTGCGTACATTCCTACCGAAGTGGTCTGGTTAATAGCCTTACCATGAAAGCCCTCACCGAGGGTAAATTCGGTACTGTGGGGCTGGGGGAAACCCGGGTGTAGTGTGTCACGTGAGATGGCCGCAACCGGCCCCAGCACTTGGTTGAGGTGCCTAGTGACGCTGCAACGCGGGGTCTGTGGTATATAGTGAACTGCGTCAGAACAGTTTGCGCTTAGAAATGGGTGACTGCACCCCTAGTCCTTCCTGGGCAACCAGGTTGGCGAAAATACAGTAGAAAGATGATAGATATTTCGGGCCCTACCTATGTCGCGGAGGGTAGGCGACTCGCGTTAATTGGGCGTATCTCAATTCGATGCCCATGGGGGACGGGCGGTTAAAGCAATGCTAGGTACGCACGCTAATATGTAAATTCTTCAATGGACTCATTCGTCAGTGACACAGAAGCAACAAATGTGTGAAGAGATGTCTCCCAATGTGATCCTCCGGTTACGCCTTTAAATAAATTTCAAAAAAACTGGGACGATCTCATCAGTTGTAGAAAATACCAAAGACTCCTGGAGATGTCAACTTCAGAAATCGGAAAAGCGAGAATACTAGCAAGTGGATCAAAGAAATCAGGTGCTTGGCTCAACGCATGATTCTCTTGAACGACCAGTCTTTCAGAATCGCAATGGCTCTTCGACTTGGAACGCCGGTATGTCATCCTCATACGTGCATCTGCGGGGAAACTGTTGGGCAAATTCGGTATCCACGGATTAGCATGTAAACGAAGCGGTGGCAGAAAGGCTAGACATGAAATTATTAACGACTTAATAAAACGAGCTCTAACATCATGTGACGTCCCATCAATTAGGGAACCAACAGGGTGTGGTAGAAGTGACGGCAAAAAGCCAGATGGCCTGACGATCGTACCGTGACTGCGCGGCAAGCCTTTGATATGGGATTTTACATGTGGTGACACGCTCCGTAAGACATAAGACATGCATAAAATCAACAAGCAAACGAGCGGGGGGGGGGGGGGGTGCGGCGAAAGTTAGAGAATATGTTCAATCG
Organism: Pseudolycoriella hygida; assembly: GCA_029228625.1. NCBI lineage: Eukaryota > Metazoa > Arthropoda > Insecta > Diptera > Sciaridae > Pseudolycoriella > Pseudolycoriella hygida. The sequence goes on along the minus strand of WJQU01001616.1, from coordinate 39,155 downwards.
ACGAAATATTTATGTTTAGAGGACAGATTCTGTTTTGTGCCGTTGGCTATTGAGACTTTACGTACCTGGGGAAACGAACGGAAGAAACGGATTGATGAAATAGGGAAAAAACAGGAGAGAAACGGTCCAAGGCAATTTTAGTCCAACGGATCAGCTTAGCATTGCAACGAGGAAATGCAGCATCCATCCTCGGAACAGAAACGAAAAATTAGACGCGGAATATTATATACTTTGGAATTGTAATTGTAATGCCCGCAGCGGTAGCGGAGGGCGTGACGCAGTCCCCAGTGGGGGACTCCCCACACCAAAAAAAACCACAAATCCAAAAAGCTCCATACAAAAACCTTTGGGAGAAGGAGCCATATATAGGCGAACTTTTGAGTTTTTTCCCTCGCCCCTCCCCCATCCAAATTATTTTCAAAAAAACTACGTCACCGCAGCTTTCAAACGAGCCCTCACTCATCAAAATCGGTTGAAAATTGGCTGAGATATCGAGGTTTGAAAATGACAAATGGGTTTTTTAGGTAATACTCGGAGTTTTCGAATTTTAGCTCCGGAGCCTCCGTTGGTTTCTTCGAGAAAGTTATAGAGTTTGGTCAGGAGAATTTTTTTGTATCTTAAGAAAATGGCTGCCAGCTGTCATAGCGGCGCCATCTTGGATTTTCTTTTATACTTTTTCGGTTTTCGAATTTTAGCTCCGGAATGACACTACTTAAAGTAGTAAACGGACTGTGTCAGATTTCGTGTCAAAGTTGTTTTCACCGCACACATACATGTTGCTTTCGTTCCACAAACCGTTTTCACCTCAGCTATGTATACGTGGTGAAAACGATTTTTGAAACGAAAGCAACATGTGTGTATGCGGTGAGAACAATTTTGACACGAAATCTCACACAGTCCGTTCACTAACTTAGAGAGATGGTTTCTTCTAGAAAGTTATAGAGTTTCATCAGGAGAATTTTTTGGGATCATAAGAAAATGGCTGTCAGCTGTCATAGCGGTGCCATCTTGGATTTTCGTTTATGAAGTGTTCCGAAGGTAGCCGAAGGTGACATGAAGTGTTCCAAAGGTAGCCGAAAGTGACACGAAGTGTTGCGAAGGTAGCCGAAGGTGAAACGAGGTGTTCCGATGGTATACGAAGGTGACACGAAGTGTTCCGAAGGTAACCGAAAGTTACACGAAGTATTCCGAAGGCAGCCGAAGGTGACACGAAGTGTTCCGAAGTCAGCCGAAAGTGACACAAATTGTTTCGAAAGCAGCCGAAAGTGACACAAAGTGTTCCGAAGGCAGCCGAAAGTGACACAAAGTGTTCCGAAGGCAGCCGAAGGTGACACGAAGTGTTCCGAAGGTAGCCGAAGGTGACACGAAGTGTTGGCAAGGTAGTCGAAGGTGACACTTAGTGTTCCGAAGGCAGGTGAAGGTGCCACAAAGTATTCCGAAAGTAGCCGAAGGTGTCGGAGAAATTTTTTTTGTAAAAAAATTTTTTTGGAGAAAAATTTTTTTCGGAGAAAAATTTTTTTTTGGAGAAATTTTTTTTAAAGGAAAATTTTTTTCGGAGAAAATTTTTTTTTGGAAAATTTGTTTTTTTTCTGATTTCGGAGAAAATTTTTTTTTGGAAATTTTTTTTCTGAGGAAATTTTTAGAAGAAAAATTGTTTGAGAAAATTTTTACTGAGAAAACTTTTTGTTGAAGAAAAATTTTTTTTGGAGAAAACTTTTTTTCGAAAAAGATTTTTTCTGGAGAAAAATTTTTTTGGAGAAACTTTTTTTCGGAGTAAATTTTTTCGGAGACAACTTTTTTTCGAAAAATATAAATTTTTTCAACAACTGAAGACTTCCAAAACGACTGATATCACAAGAAAAACCTCTTAAAAGGTAGAGTGTGACTTAAAACTTTGAACAGAAGATTCCATTCAAACAAACTTCTGCGTATTATCAGCGATAGCGTCACCTCAAGCGATATCATTAATTTTGGAAGCGGACTTACGGACTGCGTCACACTCTACCTTCTAAGAGGTTTTTGTTGTGATATGCTTTTTATATTGTCAATAAATAGAGCAAATTTATGGCCGTAGAGAGGAAAGGTACCGACCTTAGATTGAAGGAAAAACAGAATACATGATCATCCCACCTACGAATTGATATCAGGAAGATAGCGTAACGATCGACACACACACATTCAACATGGTCAACAAGTTCGTATGCCTTGGGTCGGAGCTAAACACTAACAACGAGATCGCGGACGAAATATTAGGAACAATAGGCCCAACGGTGGCCTCCGTGCGTGTTCCAAAATTCAGACGGAAAAACTGTTGTTAATAAAAAAATATGTAGAATGTTAGGGGTTTTGTCTGCTGGTTTGTTTATGCGCTGAGAGAGGTTGCCAAGAATAAAATTCTCTGCAGGAGTTGTTGGCTTGATAGTTTGTGCAATTTATTATGACATTTCGTTAACTTTGACATAAGCCAATGGCGTACTAGTCTCGGGATTTTAAGTAATGTATAATTTCCGAACTGGTTGATTCCTGTGCGGTGCGATGATAGTTTAGGTTTCATTTTTTGTTGGACGCCAGTGAATACAACTTCGAGTGGCAATATCGTGTAGTATTGTTTGTGCTAGAAATTATTTACGCTAATCACTGCGAATTCCTTCCTTTTCTTTAATTGTGACATACTTGCAGAATCTGCCAGTGGCTTTTCCACACCACCTACAGCGTCTGCCGATACGTGTGACTCAGGTTTCACAGAATTCTTTTCCAAAAAAGCGGGCACCAGCAGTCAACAAACATCTCGGGCATCAGAAAACAAATCGGAAGCGCCACCACCGAGAAGTAAACGAGGTATGACAACAAAATTTATGCTTGCGAATTGCCACAAATTAATTGCATTTTTGTGAACTCAGGCGCGTATTCCACGTCTGATTCTGAATCAGATTCCAGGAAGACAGAAGATGCTATGCAATGTTTGGAAGATGATTCCTATGACGGAACGGAAAGTGAGGAAACAGATTTTCAAACGAAAGAAAAGATTGAATTCAATCGAATGAATTATCGTTGGATTGATTGGGTAAGCGCATTGACTCAATTGAGTTCCGAGTCCCAATTGTAACAATTCCACTCCAATTTTCAGTGCAACAGGCAGATTGTTTGTGGTGTCAATCCGAGAACAATTTTACGAAAGATTTTCCCAAATGAAGATCTGATCTTTACGTCAGAAATGAGTGATCGTGAGTTATGGACACGTATTGTTCATTTTGTCAGTCAACCCCCCGCGCGGACACGGCTGTACGACATCAACTCAATGGACCACGTTGTTCGTTTATTGACAACTTGTAAAAACATAATCGTATTGACAGGCGCTGGTGTCTCCGTTTCATGTGGAATTCCCGATTTCCGCTCTCGTTCTGGCATCTACGCACGACTACGAAATGAAATTCCGGAGATTAACGATCCGCATGAAATTTTCGACATACGATTTTTCAGCAGAGATCCACGGCCGTTTTTCAAATTCGCCAAGGAATTGTATCCGGGATCGTTTACGCCGTCTCTCTGCCATCGATTTATCAGATTGTTGGAACGAAAAGAGAAGTTACTGCGAAATTTTTCTCAAAATATCGACACATTGGAACGATTGGCCGGCATTGAAAGAGTTGTCGAATGTCACGGATCGTTTGCGACCGCAAGTTGTACAAAATGCGGTGTTGTTGTGACCGCCGAAGAAATTCGCGAAGATGTTTTGGCGAAACGAATTCCTATGTGTGCCATTTGTAATCCAGTGAGCAACAGCGAATCATCTACAGAAAATCAGGCAAAACGGATTTCGTGTTGTACATCCATGACGGAAGGCTACGAGGATTTATACGAAAAAGGAATTCTTAAGCCAGACATTGTTTTCTTTGGCGAAAGTCTTCCGGAAAGTTTTCATCCGGCAATAAATGCAGACAGACAATTGTGCGACTGTCTGCTGGTTATTGGATCTTCCTTGAAAGTTCGACCTGTTTCGTTGATACCTGAATTTCTGAAGGCCGACGTTCCACAGATTTTGATCAATCGAGAAAGGGTTGGCAATTACATCTTCGATGTTGAGTTATTAGGAGACGCCGACATAATCGTCAATCAAATTTGTCGCATGTAAGTATTCACCTTCTTGCCAAATTTACTTATAGAAACTTGACGCGCAAGTGTACTGCTTCCGCATCCGAAGAGGATTTTTCTCAAATGTTAACGAGTTTCTATCCTCTATCCTCAATGAATTCCTTAATCACAACAAGAACCCTTTCTAAAAGGGAAATGTGACGCAAATCCTCGTCCCTTCTTCCAAAAGAACTGATATCAATTTGAGTGACGGTTAAACCTTCGGAACGCAAAAAATTCTTTTGAAATATTTTCTATTAAAAAAATGCGTCACAAATGCCTGAACCTCCCAACGTAATAATTTTTCTGCGCTTTCAGATTTCACTACCGAAAAATTTAGCTTTGCGTGATGTATGGAGTACGAGCCAAATTTTTTGCGCGCACAAAAATTATTACGGTGGGAGGGTCCGCCAAACCGAAGCGCGGCGGTTACTACTTCCATGGGTGGAAGATCCCATCATATCGAAAGTTTTCTTTAGCCGCCGCCGCCAAACCGAAGCGAGGTGGCTACTACTTCCATGGGTGAAAATGATCCCCACAACTTCCTCTACAACATATCAAAAGTTTCTTTCCGCCATTTTAGCGGTTACGCCGCTACACTATACACCCAGCCCAACAACTTTCTCTTTGAAACCAATACTTTCTCTTGAACACCCAACCTTTGTCTCATACAAAATGTGCTATCATACACATTACACACACAAACACATATATATGGGCTTTATATGGCGCCTTCTAAGAGCCTGCGGACTACTTACTAAGCGGACTGCGTCACATTTCACCTTTTAAGAGGTTTTTGTATGCGATATCAGCCGTTTTAGAAGTTTGCAGTTGTTAAAACCAAATTTCTGTTTTTTGAAACAAGATTTCTCATAATAAAAAATTGTCATAGAAAGAAAGTTTCTCCGAAAAAATGTTTCTACGAAAAAAAATTGGTCTGAAAAAAACATTTTCGAAAATTCTACGAAAAAAAAATTTTCTCTGAAAAAAATTTTTTCAGAAAAGTCTTTCTTTCTTTCTCCGAAAAAAATTTTTGGCTGAAAAAAGTTAGCAAAATATCCAAACACCATACTTTGACAGCTGGTCGCTATTTTATTATGGTCAAAAAAAATTCTACTCACCAATCTCTATCACTTTCCGAAGAAACCATCTGTCTAGGTATTCTAATTCAGAATATAGCATTTTTGAGTATTCACAAAATCCAAGATGGCGCCGATTTGACTGCTGGCAGCCATTTTCTTAAGAAACCATAAAGTTCTCCTGACCAAACTCTTTAGCTTTTCCGAAGAAACCAACTCTCTGGCTATTGTCACTCTGGAGCTAAAATTCGAAATCTCCGAGCACTAAGTGAAAAACCCTCGCAATTTTCCCGATGCCACGACTTTTCAAGAGTTTTCCCGGAAAAGCGGCATGTGAAATTTTTCATTGAGACTGACGTTCCCTGAAAATTTCATTGATAGTGGCTGTCTGGTTCTCGAGATCAAAAATTATTAATACATAAATGGATAGATAGAAACCGTCAGATCAGAAAAAAGTTTTCATAAAAATGAGAACAATAGAAAAATGTCCTTTTCAGACCTCGATATCTCAGCCAATTTCCAACCAATTTTGATGAGCCTGGGCTCGTTGGAAAGCTGCTGTGACGTAGTTTTTTGAAAAAACAATTTGGAGGGGGAGGGGAGCAAGGGGAGAAAACTCAAAAGTTCGCGTATATATGGCTCCTTGTCCCAAAGGTTTTTGTGTGGAGTTTTTTGAGTTTGTGGACTTTTTTTGGGATGTGTGGACTGCGTCCCGCCCTCCGCTACCGCTGCGGGCATGATCGAGCCGTTTGCGAGCACGAGCCAAAAAAGTCGTCTTTCATACAAGTGAAAATGTAAACCAGTAACTAAGTAACTAACTAACGTAGGAAGTTTACATTTAACTTTGCCTTCTATGAAAATGCACTTCGCTTTAGAGTTTTCCGTAGAATCCGGGAAGAATATTTTATGGGGGGTACGTCGCAAGAGGGGAAGTCACAACTTAGCTGTAGGTTCCGCATTCTACGAAAAACTTTTTCTTAATTTTTTGTTCGTATGTGAACTTGCGTCACGAGCGCATCGCTACCGCGCGGCCATGATATTTCTCTGAATTTCCAAAGAATATCCGGCCCTCACTCGCATTAAACAAACTTTTGACAGTAACGAAAATTGTTTTCTTCACTTTGTTAGGATCGGAGGAGATTGGACCGAAATATGCGAGCAACCCGAACTCAGTCTTTCAGCAACACTTGAATTTAATCCAGAAACCACGGAAACAGTCAATCTGCCGTTGACAAGAACTGTGCCAGTTGCTAAAAACAAATGTGAGTCCAACTCAAAGTACACCAGTTCAAACTCTCCATCATCATGTCAGTCACCAACGAAAACCACCGAAGACACACAAGATGTAAAGGCATCACCCACCGAATTGAGTGATAAGTCGCCTAATGAATCGTTGAAATGTCGAGAATCGAGTTCGACAACGGAACCGGCCGCTTTAACTGGCGAAACTATAAACGTTGACGATACAAAATTGAAAAAAGCATTTGTCTTTTCGGTTGAAAATGTACCGAAACATTGCTATTATTTTACGCCTCCTAACAGGTATATATTCCCTGGATCAACGCATACGTGGAACGGAAGTGGAGACCCTGTCAGAGACAGTGTGGAATTATTTGAAGACGAAGAGGATAATGAATTCATGATTAATTATGATGATGACGACGATGACGATAACGATAATGATGATGATGACGATGACGATGAAGATGACGACGACGACGACGACAATGTCGACAATGAAGATCGCGATGAGGATAAGTTTGAGACTGAAAGCCCCACAAATCTTGGCGAACACACTGACAGCGATGATGTTGCAGATCATAATCCAAAGTCGTCACATCCAGTTCAATTGAATAAGCGAAAAACCTCAGATGAAACTCTCGATGATGTGTTACCATTAAAGCAACAGAAAACTAATGACGATTAATTAAGAGAATCCTAGTTTAGCATTTAGGTAGCTTTATCTATTGTACGCTTACAGAATAAGATGCAATCCCAATAGTATAACGCTAATACAATCAAAACTATGGAAACAATTTGTTGACTTAATTTAATAAACAGAAAATTAACATTCGTCTGTATTTCTCTTCTCGTGCACTTACAAAAATTATTAAATCTTTGTCCTTGTAAGAATTTTTGAATAAATTATCAATAGCTCGAAAAACTCCTTCGGAAAATAAAACTAAGAATTTGAAAACAAAAATCAATTGTTTTTTCAATTTTTGGCCCTGAGAAAGTACGAGTCCCTAGCGATTACCACTACATACTTGGAAAATCAAAAGGTTTTTTAGTACTATTGCACTTGGAGAAAATTTGTTTTCAACAACTGCGGCACTTACTGTGGCTTAAAGTCCACCCTTGTATCAGCATTACATAATTCCTTAATGACAAACAAAGCGTCTTCATAAGATTTAACAAACTAAAGTGCTGATGTCGTCGTTTACGACTCATCAGTACACCATGTCTACTAGACCAATATGTATATCAGCACACTCGGTCACAGAATGATAACTTCTGTGAACAGCGTAATTTCTTGTATACCACCTGAATCGAAACGAGCGACTAGGTGAAGTAGTGTTAACACTTTGAAGCACAGGAATTATGAATTCATTCGTTTGGTTATTTTGCATTTGCTGGTGGGTGGGCTCGGCGGTGACGCGCTACCTTTCCACCAAGAATATCCGCGTTCGACCCCCGGTAACGAAGGGGGTTTTTCCTTCAAAAATTTAGTCTAGGAACGTTCACATGTTCTACCAAGCTTCGATGCTTCGTTTAAATTAGGTAGTTACAGGATAACGAAATACGTCCTTTCAGTGACGTCAATCACACTAGCAATGCGCAATGAATGGTCATCAATGGTTTGACGGTCTCGATATTGTAGCCATAGATGGCAGCACAATCACCAAAAAATAGACGCAAAAGATATCGCCCAAATGACATAATGGGTTCGTGAGGCCCAAAAATGTTAACATTTGATAGGTACAACTGCTAACTAGTCAACCTATAGACAATAGCATCGAAAAACAAATCGACTATGGATGAAGAAGTGTGAAGAAATGGAATAGTTATTTACGTAACTGGGAAACATATAATGATTTTGACGAGTGTGAGGTCACTAGCCAAAAACATGTATTTTTCCGAGTTTCGTACAATATTTTTCATTTTCAGGGTTCAGAAAACTGATTTTCTGTTTTAAAATAAAAATGAAAATAGTATTAAGTCTAATGTACAAACATGACCAAAGACCCGTACGTATCAGAATAGATGTGGCAAACAGAATAGATGTAGCAAAGAGACTCGAACGTATCTAAATATACAAATAAGCAAACAATCCAACGTTTTCTGTTCTCTTATAACTGTAAGAATTTCAAAAATCCATAGAAATTACCCAAGGTAATGTCGAAGGCCCTACCGAAGTACAGCTCAGACCATTCAAATCTAGAAAAGCATATATCCAAGGACTGAGCCATTTTCCCCTAAAACCTTGAAACACGTGTTCTCTAAAATTTAATTCTCTACAACTTTGCCTTTGGAATGAACTTCCTACCTCATAGTTCTGGAGATTCGGATCATCCTGCCCAATGACGGAAGTGGCCATATACCAGAATTCGGCCATATGTCCTCAAAACCCTGAAACACGTGTTCGCTTAACTATAATTCTCTACAACTTCGCCTTTGGAACCAACTTTCAATCACCCATGTGAGGTAGTCATCAATGATTTACAAGCCACAGTGCTACTCACCCGATGTATGCATTCCTAAACTCGTCGATGGTGCGAAAACTTTTAAATTTAATCGGGAGTGCGTTATACTTCGCTATCCCGACGAACAAAAGGGTATGTTATGGCTGAAGAACATTTAGGGACGATAAAATTACGAGTTCGATGGGAGTGCCCTGACTGGATCTTCTGCGCTAGATATTTGGGAGTTCCCTTCTGTATCAGTTTATGGATAATAAATAAAGCGCGCATCCCCAAATATTCAATAATACCGCAACCAAGTATTCTATTACGATAGTCTTTTAGATCCCGCCTCCGCCTCAGCCCATACGCAAACCTGACACAATCGTTAAAGAGCTTGCGAAGGGTATTTTCACAAGACCAATTCAGACCAAAAGCAAAAACTTAACAGCAATAAAGAAAGTGCGGTAACAGGAGTGACTTTACCAGATTCAGTTTAATTGAGCAAGGCAAATACGATGCATGTGTCCAGAGCGACCACAAGCCAGAATAAACTTTCGACGCGATGAAATCACAATGCGCGCTCCACGACATATCGCTTTTCATTTTCACTCCCAAATTAGCGACTGATTATGAGAGACTGACCATCCAACATAAAGTATGGGGGATCAACTGTAGATTTTCGATTAATGAAAATTATCGCCTGCGTCTTGCCCACGTTCAACGATAACTCATTCTTACATGTCCAACTCTCCACTAACGCAAGATCTGCATTAGTTTTCGCCACGGAGACACATAACGAACATGCGTCACGCTCTGACCTAGTGTAATTCTGGAAGTCGTCCGCATACATATGGGGTATGGTGTTTTGCGGAACTTTGGTTAGATCGTTTACGAACAGAATAAACAGAAGCGGCGATAAAGTCGAGCCTTGTGGCACACCTTTAAAAATTGGCAGCATAGAGGAGGTGTAGTCTGCTATTTGGACGCATTGGGATCTGTCACTTAGAAAACTCGAAATCAATTTAATCGAGGAGCGGTTGAAAAAATAGTTTTCTTGGAGCTTGCGTAACAACAGAGTGTGGTTTACAGTGTCAAATGCTTTACCTCTCAGAATGTCGTCAGTCACTTCAACTAGAGCTGATGCAGTACTATGTCCTGCCCTGTAGCCAGATTGTTCATCAGAAATTAGACTATATGCGGAGACAAACACATGTATTTGAGTCGCCATTAAGCTTTCGAGAGCCTTAGAAAAAAACAGGAATCAAATGTATTGGACGATAGTCCATACAATCATAATTCCTGTTCTTTTTGTGAGTAGGGATAATCTTGGAAAGCTTCCAGATTTTCGAATAAGATGCCCTCATAATTATTTGATTATAGACGTAGACAACATGCTGCAGTATGAATGGAAGAGAAATATTGACAAACCTCAATGGTAAATCATCCAAGCCTGACGCATCTGACTAGATCTCATAAATTGAACATATCAGTTCCTCGTCATTAACTGACCTAAAAGAAAACTCTCTATCGTTTCTAGCATCGTGAGGCAGCTGTATATTATCAGTTTGCTCATTTTCAGGCACTTCAATTACACTAGTACGCTCAACATCCCTGGGTTCAACTTCACCCGCTATATAGTTGTTATAATCATCTGCAGTGAACTTAGGCGAAGCCGAGCTTTTTGACTTGGCTACACCAAGTTCCCTTAGGTTACGCCACAGCTTCCTTGAGCCCAACGATGGATCTAGTCTCGGCCGACAGTGTTTGGCCTTAGCTTTCCTAATTAACTTACTTACTTACTTAACCGGCACTATAACCCATTAAGGGTCTTGGCCTTCTGCAACATGCTTCTCCAACCGGACCTATCCGCAGCTAACGTCTCCCAGCTGGATACTCCCACAGTTTTTCAGTCGGCAAGAGCTGCGTCATACCATCTGGATTTTGAACACTCTGCACCTCTCTTGCCCTCTCTTGGGGGATTGGGTATTAGATAGGGTAGCGCCTGATTGCATATGAGCGGAGTGTGGTAGTCCGTGTCATGTGCCAGGCGTGCAACTGTCTAACTATCAAGTGCTCTTTTTACGTCCACGTCGTAGTCCCCGGGACCTCAATTCTCTTCGGAGTTTTGTGCTAAACTTAAGAGTGCTACCTGATGACTTGCCTACGGGTCATCGGGGAAACGGAAGTAGGTTGGGCGTTTGTTTAACCTCCAAACACCGGAAAAAATAGATCGGTTATGAACTCAACTTCCTAATCAACTGGTTAACCTCATTACGCAATTTATTGTAGTTTGTACGATTCGTTGAGGTCTTTGCCCGAGAGTAGTGAAGTGAAGCAATCTGCCTTTCGAGAATCGCAACAGAAATTTCATATGTGAACCAGGCTTTACTCACATTAACCGATTCCATAGAATCGAGAAGCCGCAGAGGAGCGTGCTTGTTATGTTCGAAGAATTATTTACTTATTGAAACTACTACATAGGAATTAAACTTGCGGAGAATAGAGTCCGCTTCTCATCTTAAGCGTAAGTTGAATGACTTACCTGATGATTGGCACGATATGCCGAAATCTCTTCTAATAATCTCCATAACGCAACTGTTCTAGATGTGTTAATGTCTGAGCGTCATGTCAATGACAAAATAATTCATAACATTATCAAGTAACGAAAATGGTTTTACGCTTGTTATGTTGTTCAATCAAAATCTTGTTCAAACAGGAGACCATATGGTCCGTGCACGTTGACTCATAAATGCCGTCCCAGTGAGCATTTAAATCGGCAAGTCATCATCTCTAGACGATGTTGAATGCATCGACCTCACTCTCGCCTCGATCTACCCCATGTACAACATATATCTTGTAGTAAACGTACAGGACCTTTGTACTTTGAACGGGTCCAGAAACGTTTGGAGAGCTATAGGGAGTTAAGAGAGCTAAACTAGAGCTACAGGAAGGCCGCGTGAAAGATGATTTAAAAACAACAGGTCAACGTTAGAGTCCTGCGTAGGGCTAAATTGTACCAATCTTGCCGCCGAAGAAAATAAAAAAAAGACAGCAGCCGTCGTCTTCAAAAATTGAAAATTTTTCAAGCGATCACGCCGCGCCTTTCGTTAAAAAAATCTGTATGGTGCAGTCAATTTCTTTCAAAGTGTTTGAATCAAGGAATTGTCAGTGTTTTATAGATAGGACACGTTTCAAGTTTAAACGAAAAAAATAGAAAGAAAATTCAATTAGCAGATCGTACATCAAGGAAGTCTTCTCACAATTGTTGGCGGTCTTCGGCTACATGGCACGGTGAACTTTCGTTCTTTCGACGAAAATAAATGAAAACTGACGTGTCCATTCAATCTTTTTAATAATATATTTTGTTTTTCATTATTTTATACATTTATTGATGAATGAAGAAAACTTCTTATTAAATATAAGTTTATTATGTTTCTCACTTAGGCTATGTAAAATACAGTGCGCTGATGCCGCTGATGCTTTTATTTTGTATATATGTAAACAGCTGTCAATTTTATTATTATTTTACTATTAAAAAGAATTTTAATTTTGAATTTTGACTTTTTTTATAAATATTTTAATCAATAAATAATTTTTTTTAAATTACTTTCATTTTCCAATATAATTTTTCTCAATAAATTATAAATTATATGGGAACAACAATTTTCAACTGTTTTATAGATTTAGTGTAAGTAAAAATATACTTTTTTTTCATTGAATTTTTCTTCACTTTTGCTTGGTTTTCATTTTTGATTTTTAGAAACATTTATTAATTTGTTCTGCTTTTGCAAGAATGAGAAGAATCCAAGCATTTCTAAGATGTAAATTAACAATTTTAGAATTCGATAGGAAAATATACGTGAATTTATTTTTAGTCTTTCTATTTTGTTTATAATTTATTTAATTTTTTTTTCAGTAGAATTTATTTAACACTTAAAGCACAATCAAGTTATTTCCAATAGATTACGAAAAATAGAAATGGAACATCTTTTGTTTCAGGTCAAATTTAGTGGTTTAAATGAAATAATCGAATAAAAAAACGGATGAGGATAATATTTAAAAGCGTCATCGTCACTTTCTTCATTAAGTATAACAAAAAGAACAACTCCACGGAAATACTATGAAGCATTCAAGCAAGAAATCTACTAGTCTGCTAGTTTTCGATCAATCGAGTTTGTTGGGGTCAAAAGACTGTCTATCTAAACTGTCAGAATGACGTTTTAAACGTCAAAACCATAAAGCAACCGAGCAGTTAGGGAAAATGTCCGAGGTCGGTAATATCAAACAATAATCTCAGATGACAAGAAAAACTGCTATTTTGACAGTTGTAATAGAACTACTTTTAAGACTCAATCATCATATCCATTAGTTCAATGGTGATCTCATCATCCCTTTTGTTATTTACTATAATCAGACTCCCGGTCATATGTTCATGATCAGTTATAAACCATTGTAATGGGTATATGAAAGCAACGATAGAGTTAGTCAAAGAAGTTAATTTGAACTTGTATGTCATCGCTTGTAAAACACCGATGACAAATCACCAATGATAAATCACCGATGATAATTCACCGATGACAAGTCACCTATGAAAAATCATCGATGACAAATCACCTATGACAAATCATCGATGACAAATCACTGATGACGAATCGTCGATGACAAATCACCGATGACAAATCACCGAAGACAAATCATCGATGACAAATTATCGATGACAAATCACCGATGACAAATCACCTATGACAAATCACATATGACAACTTACCGATGACAAATCACAGATGACAGATCAACGATGAAAAATCATCGATGACAAATAATCGATGACAAATCACTGATGACAAATCACCGATGACAAATCACCGATAACAAATCACAGATGACAAATCACCGATCACAAATCACCGATGAAAAATCATCGATGACAAATCACTAATGACAAATCACCGATCACAAATCACCGATCACAAATCACCGATGACAAATCATCGATGACAAATCACCGATGACAGATCACTGATGACGAATCGTCGATGACAAATCACCGATGACAAATCACCGAAGACAAATCATCGATGACAAATCACCGATGACAAATCACCTATGACAAATCACATATGACAACTTACCGATGACAAATCACAGATGACAGATCAACGATGAAAAATCATCGATGACAAATAATCGATGACAAATCACTGATGACAAATCATCGATGACAAATAACCAATGACAAATCACCGATGACAAATGACCGATGACAAATCACCAATGACAAATCACCAATGACAAATTACCGATAACAAATCACCGATCACAAATCACCGATCACGAATCACCGATGAAAAATCATCGATGACAAATAATCGATGACAAATCACCAATGACAAATCACTGATGACAAATAATCGATGACAAATCACCGATGAAAAATCATCAATGACAATTAATCGATGACAAATCACCACTGATGGCGACAAATCATCGTTGACATATCACCGATGACAAATCACCGATGACAAATCACCGATGACAATTCACCGATAACAAATCACAGATGACAAATCACCGATGACAAATTAATAATCGATGGTGCACAGGCGAACGGGTGGGACAGGAAGGGTAAAACATAAAGTAGTTACCGCTACTTAATAATCTGACACAACGCCACACTACAAAAATTAGATCCGAGTCGACCAAAAATATAGAAAATTAATGAAAATCGGTAATGCAGTTCAGTCATTGATAGTGTGTTAAAGGGCGACTTTAAAATCAAGAAGTTTTTATAAATCAAGCAAACTCAGTGCATCAGGTAAATCAAGAACAGAATCTGAGATTGAGTGATTAAAATCTGATATTGATTTATCAGAATACGTGGTGACATTCATTGATTAGAATCTGAGATTTTGGTATCCAGATGTAGGGTACAGACTTTTTCGTCTGGGATTCATTGATTTGGATCGTGAAAAAACTCTGACCACAAAGACAAAGGTTTCCTCTCGATCATTTGTAAATGATAAAAGGATTGACCTATACGACTCTGATTTCTAACTGAACTTCACTAGACTACTTTTAGCTTCCTTGAAGTTAACGAGCTGAATAAAAAATTTTGCCTACTTACATTCGCTAGTATTGCATTTTCTAACGGATGACGGTGACGCTCACAAGAAAAGAACATTTTTTAGGCTATTCGCTCTAAATTCGTATTTTGTATTAGATGATTACGAGGACTCGGGTGGGCGAATAGCCTAAATAAGAATATTTGCCACTGGGTGCAAATAGCCTTAACTTCGATGTTTGTTTTCTTCAAATATGAAGGCTATTCGCACTAGAATTCTATTATTCGCTCTCAGGTGCCACTTTACTTTCTGTGAATAACTGGGTGCGAATAATAACTTTCACCTTTATAATAGTTGTAGACAATTCGCCTCTATTCAAGCTATAGAAGGATTCTTCTTTCACTAGGACATAGACACCGGTGTTTTTTTAACAGGTTGGTTGGGTGGGATGTTCTACATTTTACGGCATTTAAAATCACTGGATACTTATGTGAATAGGAAATTATGTTCGTTACAGCTGCGTAGTTTCAATTCAAATGTTTAAGACTAAGTGCTTTTAAAAATATATAGCAACTCTAGTGAATATTATGTGCGATAATGAATGTTTTTTCTCATTTTCTTTAAAAAAATTACTTTTTAATAATTATAAAATGTCGAATAAAATTAAACTTAAAATTAGTAGTTATTATAAGTCTGATAAGTCGATACAAAAATTATTCAAAACTTGATTTGTTTCTATGAAACATATCATCAATAACAAAATTGAAAATAAAAACAAACAAACAAAAAAATACGCACGCAGAAAAGAAACACACTTTAACGACAAAATGAAAATTATATGACCACCCACGTGGCAGCGATATATAGACCCGTAGGAAAATTTCACCGTAATGTGCTCATCAGCTTTGAAAAAAAAATCCCACACTTTGGACGCCTGTGGCAATGATAAATACGTAACTTACGTACATACTGCGTTTTGTGGGACTTCGTCCCCAGTAAGCAATTTCTCTACACAAGGAAACTTTCCATTTCAACGGAAATAAAACGTACCTTTGAATTGCAATAGTGTTCCACTCGTTGAAACTCGTTTTTTTGCACGGACACTAGCGTCTCTGCGAGTAAAATGAAGTTTGTATTGGCCTGGAGATTGTAATGCACTACGAGGCAACTGAGAGAAACAGCGTACATAAGAGAAATGCATTTTCATACCATATCGGCACAGAATCGTGCTGCAAAATTCACACTCGTCAAAAATTGTTTACTCTCTAGTTGCATATATTATACTCTTTTTTGACAAGTGTGAAGTTGGCCGAGTTAAAGTAGACACTTTTAGTAAGTAGTAAGGAAAGCATTTCTTAGCACGGAATTGCTCAAATGAGCAAAGGGTGACTTTCTGAACAAGCATTGAACACCAAATACAGTGTTCAACTTTCGTACGGGTCCGAAAAAAGCATAAATTTAAAAAATTATTTCTGAACCAATCCTCTAAGGTTTTCGTCGTTCTTCTTGCATGAATTTATCGACAATTTGTTGCATTGATTCACGTAGCTCATGATCGTTGTTAGTCGTTTCGTCGTTTATTTCGTATTGTTTCTGTTGTGAGGATCGTTGTTTTGATTGATCTGCTGTTTCAGAAGGATCATTTATATTGTGCTTTGTTGTTTTCACAGTTGTTGTAGTTGTAACTGTTCTCACTGTAGCGCTGTAAACAAAAAAAATTAATTAATTAAGCAAAAGTTTCACACTAAAAATGGGGTGTTTTGACCAATAACTGAATAGATAGACTGCGCGCAGTGCTTGTGAAACATTATTAGCTCTTTCCAGGGTCCGCTCCTAGTTATAGTGTGCGTTTGTGTTGATTAGACGTGAGCGGGACGCCCGAAACTCGAAGAAAAGCCCGACCCGAGCCCGAACCAGTTTGACGGGTCGGATTTTCTTTTTTTCGGATCGGGTCAGCTTTGTTGACTTCAACTTATTTATTTCATCTTCAACTAACCAAACCCGACCCGATCCGAAAAAATTTAGTTCGGATTCTGGTTTCTAACAAATAACTCTTACTCACTGATTTTGAAAATATGAAGCAAATCAACTTCTCTGAAGCAAACAGGATTTTTGAACTCGTACGAACTAACGTATGCTCTACGACGACGTTTTTAACCAGTCGGATTGAGAAGGAGTAAATTTTCAATTTTGTTCCACTGGAAGGTAATCGAAAAAGGAAAGTTGAGATTGAAAATGGGCAAAATCGGTAAAAAACTTCCGAAGGTTCGAGCGAAAAAGTGGTGGGAACTTGGTTTTTTGAAGGTCGGAAATTGCTTTTGAAGATATCAACCTTGAAAAACTAAAAAAGAAACAACACAAAATCAGGTGAAAGTCGATTGAGAGGCTCAGGCTGTAATGTCCATAGAGTGTGCTTAACTCATGCTGGAAGCAGCCGCAAAAATCCCTTTATGTTATTGCAATTTAGATCGGGTTTGGTTCGGGTCGGCTTTGATTTTTTATTTTGGATCGGGTTCGGTTCGGGTCGGCCTTGGTTCTGCTCAGGTTCGGGCCGGGTTTGGTTCTGCTCAGGTGCGGGTCGGGTCGGGTTTGAATTTTTTTTAGATCGGTTTCGGTTCGGATCGGGTTTAAATTTTCATTTTGGTTAGGGTCGGGTTTGGAAAAAAGGTCCACCTGCACACCTCTAGTATTGATGTACACTGTACACAGTGCGCTGTGTAGCAGAATTTGATTTTCAGCACATACTGAACAGGCTCGCATGGAAAGACAACCTAACAGCGCAAAACAGAATAACCTGCGACTGCATCTGCCAAAGGAACCGCAAACAATACTAGCTCAACGCAACCCTAGGCACACCACAAGCCTTCAACCAATGATGCTGTTTCATCTAACATGCCACAAACAAAAAAACAGAAAATTGATACTCTGGCCTCACTCAACAGCGGAAGCTCATCGTCGTCATCTTCGTCGTCTGGATCCGGTAAATCAAGCCCAAGGAAGGATCGAAACGACCTAGTCGAGCAGGCAGAAGCGGAACTCTCCGACTCTTTCACAGAGGAAATAGACGTCAAACCATGGTGGGTTCGAGAAAAGCGTGCGCTCCATGTATTTTTGTGTGTATTTTGGGAGGGTCTAAAATCCGTTTTTGCAGCATGTGCACTATTTGAATGGGCCCTTGACTCTGCGAAATTAGCTCATAATCGCTTTTCAAGGCTTTGTATAAAAGAAATGGACTTGCAGAAATCTCGAAAAAAATTAGAGAAAATTCGTTGAGTGATTCGGGCTGTTGGGTCCTTAATGTACGCAAAACTCAGGCTACCCGACATTTCACCGACAGTCGGTGATTTTTCATGAATATTCCTCTAGAAGAGACCTCTAACGATGAGGTCTTCTGGGCATTGTTGTAGAGAAAAAAGCCATATTTTTTTGTCCATGAAAGTATGAGTCCGAAACCTCTCCTTAGGAATTTAGGTTGGTCCTAAGGTCGGTAAAAAAGTTTCACTTTGCTATGTTGTGAAGTAAATTGAGGGGCTTTTTTCTGTCCATTGTTTCCGAGGCCTCTCTTTAGGTTTTTTTTTTTTGTTTTTGAAATTTGTAAAAACAAACTTTTTGAAAATTTTGTAAAAA